>CAUZXH010000387.1:0-65199 GCA_963584085.1 Pyrausta aurata
GAGTTTTCTGTTTAGAAATTCTCAGGGAAGCCCGGAGTTTGGAAGTTGGCGGTATTTCACCCCCGTGCCTCGGTGCGCACGTTAAGCCGTTGGTCCTGCGCCTGATCTCTCTCCGGTCGTGTCAGATTGCTGTCCCATCGGGCTATGAGAGTGAAAGGAATAGAGAGTGCACCTGTGTTTGCGCACACACTTGTGCACTATAATATGTCCCGCGCAGTCGGTTGGTCCTTGTGACTGGCCACCGTAGTCGAAATCGGCTAGGGGGACTATTATTATTACAAATGATTGCTACTTTTTATTCATTTTCATTTCATGAAATGATGTTTTTTTTCATGTGAAATTTCATTGCCAATGACTTTTTACAAGATGATATCAACTTGGAAATTGATAATAACGCTTCTCTATTCAGTGGTTTAGTATGTTAACGATGTCACGCGTAATGACGTTTACATAAGAGACCAAAAAATATCGCGCGGTGGGACCGACAGCACGGTAGCTCGATTGCGAAGAGCGTTGGCCCGGTTAACCAGAAGTTGCGGGTTCAAATCCCGCCCGTGCGCAATTTTCGGTTTCTTATTTCATCAAAAACAAGGTTAATCAAAAAAGGGTGAGCGAGACGGGTAATGAGAGAGAGCAAGACAGATATAAGGTGAGAGTGAGACAGATATATAGGGTAGAAGAAAATATTTCATCGCGGACAGGCAGACGACGCCGAGCTTAAACAGTCGCTCCGTGACCATGACTCGTGTAAGGGTCGAAACGTCGGGAAGGTAAATACAATTTTTCACTTTTGAACAAGTGAAACTTGCATAAAATCCCGTGAAATTGTGAAGTTTAGATAGAAAGCAGCGTAATACAAAAATAATAAGACCTCTCTCCTTCTCTCTTCTCATTCGTGTCTTCATTTCTGAAGGTCGTGCCCGTCTTTATAAGCCTCGGTAGATGTACTTACGAGGTGTTTCCACGCCACTCTATCTTCAGTTTGTCTGAGAGCAGTAGTCTCGTGCCTCGAGCCTCTTCTTTTATAGAGCCAGACCTTCTTCTTCACTTGATTAAGGAAACATTATTGTACAGTTACTATTAGGTATAAAATTTAATAACCTACTACTGTTTGAATAGATCCATATTTTAGGAGGTGGAGACCTGGTGTCTTGTATTACAGATTGTCACAATCCACAACAAGCACCAGTCTTCACAAAAGCATTACGGTAACCACCATTAATATGACCTGTGCTGACTTTATAAATTTTGTAATACTTTTTGTGAAGAAATAAATACTTCTTTATTATTATTATTATTAAGACTAGCGGCTCGGTTATTGACTTCTAAATATTTTGCCTTCCACTTTGCCTACCACCACAAGTTTATCGATATTATCAGGTTCTCGTCGCGCTATGTGGCCAAAGTGGTGAATACGCGCTGGTAGCATACAGTGGAGAGTCTGGTTCTGATTTTGAGCTGGCCAAGAATCGACTTTTCAGTTCTCTTAGCCGTTCATGGTATTCTCAACAGTAAGACCTAGTCGTTCCTAAAACAACTCTTAACCTATATAAATTGCATTTGTAAAAAGACAACTGTGAACCTGTGACAAGACGAGGAATTGAACCCCGTGTCTTACGCTATCCGGGCGTATGCCTATACCACTCGGCCATCGTCACATTGAAAAGCCTGTTGAATTTTGCGAGTTGTATAGGCATACGCCCGGATAGCGTAAGACACGGGGTTCAATTCCTCGTCTGTCACAGGTTCACAGTTGTCTTTTTACAAGTGCAATTTATATTATTAAGTTTGTATGGTGACAAAACACTATAAAAACAAAAATAAACTATAACTCTTAACCTCTTGGCCGCAGTTATTCTACTACATCTGCGCGTACAGCCTGAACCAGTTGCTACTTCGGAAGGACCTGTGCTGCTGGGCCAAAGGGCTCCAGATCAGATACAACATATCGCATTTGGAGACCTGGATCAAAGAACACTTGGCGGAGTACGGGCAGAAGACTGTAAGTATAATTTACTATATCTTCTTCAGAATATTTCACTGGTAGAGAATGCTTAAGCATTAAGTTCGCTATTTGTACTTTATTTTGTCAGTGCAATAAAGAATAAAATGAATAAATATTTCGTATTCGCTGTGTGCGAAGTAGTTGGTGGACCCGAATCAATGAACTCAATGTTAGACTTTAGCCCTAAGCACTAAAAAAGAAACAGTATCTTTATTTTTCTTGATTTTTTTGGCATTTTTATTGGATTCGGTGTAACCGACAACTGTCTATGAAAGTCATAAAAGTCGTTTATATTTGAATATAGACCCACTGGGGGCACTTATACACGTCCCAACATAGGCCCTACCACAGCTTCGGGACAATTGTGGGCTAGTGCTGAGAAGCAGCTGCGCAACAAACTTAGTCACAATTGGTAATGATATGGTAGTTGATGGCTAATTCCTAATTTTAATAATTACTAACTTAATTCCTAACTTCATTTAATATATTTTTCCAGGTTGAAGAGATTCTCGGCGTGTTAAAACCGATAACGCAGGCGGTGCATTTGTTACAAGCGCGCAAGTCGATGGCAGACGTGGACTCTACCGTCGACATGTGCCCAGACCTCACCGCTATGCAAGTCTGCAAGGTACGTGCTCAAAACCACATAAAGTAACCTTTTTTTTCGTCAGGAAATGCCTTACGCATACCATACCAGCGGCGGGGGCCGCTAGTACGTTATGTGGGGCTCCCCCACGCATATAAGGTGGGTATATTGTTTTAAACTTTCATGGTCTCTTACATTAGAATTGTTAGGTACGGGATTGCTACCATGTACCTTATTATTTACTAGATTTTGCTCGCGACTTCGTTCGCGTGGACTTCAGGTTCGTCCCGTCTAGTAGCGCAAAAAATGTGTTTTTTTACGACCTCACATTAGAAACCTCAAAAATTGTAGCCTATATGTTATTCTGATGTATAAGCTATATTGTGGTAAAGTTTCATTCAAATCCATTCAGTAGTTTTTACGTGAAAGAGTAACAAACATCCATACATCCATACAAACTTTCGCCTTTATAATAGTAGTAGGATGAGCTTCCGATATATAAGGTACATGGTAGCAATCCCGTACCTAACTATTCTAAGGTGGGTATACCCACTAAAACCTGACGGTGTCCACCGGTGCCATTAGTGAGGAGAGAGCCACGAGTTAGCGCCCTGGGCATTTGCCCTGGGCATTCTTCCGCAGCCTCACCCCCAAAGTAACCTGACCTAACCCTAGCTATGTGATATGACGTAGCATTGACCGACCTGTATAGAGTTTAACCAAATCACAACCATTAATCTGAGATCATGTGTGTAGCAGGAGATATCATAGTGCCCAGGTGTGTGCGGAATACACAAGTGCACGCTCTGTTCCTTCACTCTCATCAATTTGGTGAGACGGCTCCGACATGACCGGGGAGAGATCAGGCGCAGGACAAACAGCTTAAGATGCATTCTGAAGCACGGGGGTGTCATCACCACCAACTTCCTGACTCCGAGCTGTTCCCGAGAGGATTCGAACCCAAGACATCTTGGGTAAACAGCGAACTAACCGCGACATTAACGAGGCAGTTAATAACCTTGTTATTTAGTAACTGAAACCCTTTTTATTTTCATCCACAGCTTCTCAACATGTACACGCCAGCTGAGGAGTACGAAGTGAAAGTGACCCGCGAGTTCATCCACGAGATACAGAAGAAGATGCTCGCTAAAGCAGGCCCCAATGTTGACAAAGAGCCCGTGAGTATTGACATCTGTAGATATAAAGTCAGTTTTTATTTGCTTGTCAGATAAAATTAGCATCTCACTGCTGGGCAAAGGCCTTACATCAAATATGAGGTAGTATGAGCCATACTCCACTACTCTGCGGGCTCAGTGCGGATTGGCGGAGGGCTGTTTGCAAGGCAAGCGACCAACCTTGCTGTCAGAATTTATCAAGCCGCCCATAGGGCCTCTGACTAGGCTTAGCGACTATTACCAATCGATATCGCTCGTAGCGCAGTGGTGGCAGCGCTTTGTTTGTAAAACCAAAGTTAATCAACTTTCGGCGCGGTCGGGTTTGGATGGGTGACCATTCCGACCATATAAGTGACGTATATCAAGGGCACGGCCATGAACTGATGGCCGTTGGGGCGGAAAAGTTCTAGATTGGAGACCCTTCGACCAAACCCGCAGCGTAGGACGTCCACCGACAAGATGGACAGACGACCTTGTAAAGATCGCAGGATCAAACTGGATGCAGACCGCTCACAACCGGTCGCTGTGGAAAACCGTGGGGAGGCCTATGTTCTGCAGTGGACGTCCTTCCTTAATAATGAAAAATGATAATAATGATATCGCGGGCATTTCCGTGCTTCAGAAAGCACGTTAAGCATTATACCACTAAAAAATAATATTATTTCTCCACAGCAAAACCTCCTAATGGACTCCAAGATGATATTCTCAGTGCAATTCCCGTTCAACCCATCGCCGATTCGTCTCGAAGCAATCGAGTTGCCAGAAGTGCTTGAACTGGACGGACTGCTCACTAAGATATAAGCGAGCAATGTTCGCGAGCGAGCGCGAGCGGCGAATTTTGCTCGCGGTCGGTGTGTATGTGACTTTATCGGGAGGTAAATGTATTTTATATCGGATTTCATAATATATTCGTAGGTTCTGGTATTGCGATCCAACTTAATCTTCTATATACACCGTGCTTTTTTAACCGTCTTACACCCGAAGCCCACGTAATGTAACCATCTTAATAAACCTCTAGGACATGTTTTTTTTTATTACACTCCACATAATTTTGGTGTAAAAATATCTAATAGTAATGTTACGTAATGTATCATCCTGTTCATAATGTTTACTTTTTCAACAATGCATTCCTTGACCTTGCCGCCTCCACGCGTTCCGCACCGTTAGCCAATCTAAGACAGTCCACGTGGATCTCTAACCAATCATGCGCTAGCGCAATCCTTTGTGACGCCCACCGCCTCGCCCCTTTCTATTCGTGCGTAAAACTAGGTCAGTAGTGCTAGACAGCCGAGTGAATGACCCGCGCGTAGTGCTCGTTACAGGATGTTTCGTACTAAATTGTGCTGATATCTTCTTTAATGTCTTAGGCTTTGAAATCTTAATAATAACCAAGTTTTATTTAACGAATGACATGTAGTTATTGGATACTTTAAGTGGCCTTCGGCTGTAAGACGGTTAAAAAAGCACGGTGTATATAAAAGAAAGTCGTGTTAGTTACACCACTTATAAATCAAGAACGGCTGAACCGATTTAGCTGAAAATTGGCAGGGAGGTAGTTTAGTAATTTAATACTTTTTATCCCGTTAGACGGGGCCGGGGCTGGGGTGGGATGGGGCCGGGGCGAAACGGTGGGGAGGTAGCTTAGAACCAGGAGAAGGACATAGGATACTTTTTATCCCGTTCAACGGGGCCGGGGCTGGGGCGGGACGGGGCCGGGGCGAAACAAAGTTCGCTGGGACCGCTAGTTTACAATAATACCTAAATATTTTGTCCTAATTTAAAAAAGTAAGTAAATACGTAAATCCATAAATTAATGTCCAATGCTAACTTTACTTTGAAGTTAATCCAGGGTAAGGTCACATTCACACCAATTATGATGATATTAATTCCAATATTAAATCCATGGACATTTTGGCTAAATTGCCTGAAAGCATTTATTTATTCTTTTTCTATATTTTAAATGAATTACCAATTTAAATACATTCCAATATTGAATGCCATAATAATTTATATACAAAAAATACAAATTATTTATATTTTTTTTTTCTAATTCGTGCCATTTTTTCTAAATATTTTTTCTTATTTTTGCGTCAAGAAAAACTATTTTATTTAAGTGCATGGTGTTATTTTACACCCCAAAACTATTGAAAAAATATTTATTTAAACACATTGTATTCCATATAAATACTTACTGAATATAGAATCATAGTAATTTGTGCTTTATATGAAGAAAAAAATAGAATAGAAATAAATAGACCAATATTTAGTGGCAACAAAGCATTTTTATAAGAGATAATATACTAATTACAGCACCATAGTGAATGATAAATTAATATTCTTGAAAATTATGGTTTTCAACAGATTACTTTTTTTTTCAACAAAATCCAACTATTATCTTAAATCATAATATCGCAAACATTTATAAGAAAATACTTGACCTGGGTAAAAATAGCTAAATTATTATTCTAGTCTTATTTTTCGTTAAAAAAAACATTTTACGATACATCGCAAATAAAAAAGTACAAGTCAAAATAAAATAAAAATAAAATTATAAAAAAATATGTTATTTCCCGCATCCAATAAAAAAACTTTTTTTTTATTTTACATGTTTTTCTAGCTAGAATTATTCCTTAAGTATTTTACCCGGGTCAAGTTAACTCCACAAAATATTTCAATGTTTTTCCTATGCCCAGTATAATATTCCTAGTTAATTATTTTTTACAATCAACGAAGATAAGTTTAAATATATTTAGGTGGTTAATAAAGTTTACTTCATAATTATTTACTATGATATTGTTAGACAAATATTCTGTTAATCATCATGTTTGACGTTTTTTTGATGTATTATTATTAGTAATTATAATAATCTAATTTATGGTGTTCATCGAAATACTATCCTATTGTACGTATGCGTCTGTCGAATATTTAGACTTCGGCTTTGTGATTTTGGCAAACTTCTCATTTTATCTAACTCTTTAACAGTGTTTTCAGTCTTTAAATACAATTATTCGTAATTGCTGAAGTAAAAAAAATAACAAAATTTTCTCAAAAAAAAACTAAATAGATTTATATTTTGCTGTTATAAATATTTTAAGAAATCTAATATCTAAAAGACTTAAATAACTTTATTATAAAAAAAAGTTTTAAAAGACTATGGTCTTTTAATCAATCAATCATTTATTTATTGCAAGTCACCTTTAGGTAAAAAATAAATTAATATTGCATTATTAAAATAAATTTATTCAATACTTAAGTCTAAATATCCGACAAGCTATTATATTATTGCTATTCCATTAGTGTTATCATTTAATTATAAGTATAGAACGCTTAGGCATAGTATATAATGTTGTTCATAGATGGAACAAACTGCAAGATTACTTTCAAATACAAGACATTTACAATAATAAAGTAAATTAGTTTTACAAGTTATAGGTGGCTCTGTCACTCCCTTGAAAATAGATAAAAACAAGGTTAGTTGTATTTTTTCTTTTATTCTTGGAATCTGTCTGTTTATCTATAAAATCAGTATTTTTCTATATGTTTTTTTAAATATTTCTGTAGTCTGTATATATATTTTTTCGAGTTTTTATTTATTGTTAGTTTACAAAAAATTTATTATTGGAATCTACTATGTATGATTTTTTTTTCATTTTTTTTTTCATGGGTAACATCTAATTGTTAGGAGTGTACAACTTTGTACTGTTCTATTATATGGGTGAAAGTAATTTTGCAGTTTTTTAAGAGATTTTAAAAGTATTTTATAGTGAAAAGTAAACTTTAAAAACAGTGTTACCAGTTAAGCTTAGGTGCTTCGTCACGATTGTTATAAAAAAAAATGAGAATAGCTTAAATCATTATTATGAAGCATAATATTTAGTTTAATAGATCAATATTTACTATTTGTACTTATAGAATGGTGTACTTAATTTACATTATGGCATCAGATTATTTAATCTATGACCTTATTTATAGTCTATGTTGTGAGAAGGCGGGAAAAATGCTCCATGTGTCATTTAGTGTCGAAAAAAAAACAATATAGTGTCGAAAAGTATAAAAAATATCTAAATCTGGAATATCCACGTATTCGCTGTGTGCGTAGTAGGTGGTGGGGGAACCCGAATGGATGACAGCGCTCGCAGTAAACAAAATAAACAAAGTTGGGGGACGTCTTTCAGTCACCATTTCTCTTACTTCACTTACAAAATTTACGTATCCGTGCATTATATTTTATTAATAAGTAAAAATCGACACTATAGTTTAACGTAATTGAATAGAATAAATGGTTAATACAAAATTTATTAAAAAAACTATGGTTTAATTACTTTTCGTAATGTCAGCCATCCATTTGTCATTTCAACGTCCCCAATAGTTTGTGGCGCGCGCTGTTGTCACGCACGGTTCTAATAAATCAAAATGTTGATTTATTTTTATTTATTGCTTCCCACTTTTTTCAAACCGTTAATTCGTAATCTTCAACGATTTTTTAAAGAAATGCTATCTTGATGAAATGAATTAATAAATTAAACAGACATTTTGCCACCGCCTCCTCTATATTTAAATAATTTGTGTATTAAAATTATTTTGTACCTATTGATAGTGAGATGTGAAACAATATAAAGGTACTAAAATTATTTAAAAAGTAATTATGCAATGTGTTTGTTATTAGGTGCTCAAGTTACAATTCCCTGTTATAGTATATTCCAAATTATATAAATATTGTATATGTATAATTGATATTTATTAATGTTATAGAATTGTATCTTCTGTCAATTTGTTAATGCAATGATTTGAAACTTAACATTCCTTTAATAGTGTTAGAAGTACCTACTGAATACTGCAAATGATAAAAGTACAGACAGGTCCGTAAATATTCGTAACAGAAAGAAAGAGAGAGAAAGAGAGTAGGGTTCTTATTAAAATAATACTTTTGTCAAATCGTAACAGCTTATTTGGGTTGAAATATATGCTAGATACAAGAAAAAAAAACAATTCAAAATACGATTACTATTATATGACGATATGTTATGCTTTACATCATAACACAAGTTATGTGACATAACGCATCGGCTATGTTTGAGATAATGCATTCTTCTAAATTTATACCCTAAAGACAAGTGTATGTTACTTCTATTCCACGTATAGTAATATATCGCCAGCTGATTTATTCACATATTGTATGCACCTAAATAGTTGACTGTTATTGTGGCATTCTTGCCTTTATAGCTCAATTCTACCTGAAAGCAAAAAAAGAGACCTCCTTTTTTGATGACGGCTAAGAGGCGTATATCGCTCTAATGGCGGCACTTAGTTGAATTTTTTAATTAGTTGTTGCAATAAAAATTTGTTAAAGTTACAATAGTTAAAGTAGTTTTGTTTAGTGTTTCGCTTGGTACAGTTGAATGCATAAATTAATGTCGATTTACAGCAGTATTTATTCGTATAATATTTATAGACCGATAGCTGGAAAATAAACAATTACTTGCAGAATATAATAATTTATGCTCTGTGTAAAAAAGTTAATGCTCTACATACCTTTAATTGCGGCTTTCAAAAATGGGTATGGAACTTTTGGCACATTTTACGGTCCACCTTAATTTTTTTTGGTAATTAGTGGCCTTAAATGAAACCTTAAAAATCGATTTTGAACATTATTTTAAGAATAAAATATTTATTCTATTACTAAATCTCCTAAACCGTCATGTTAAGCCATAAACAGGCTGTGAAGGGCGCTCCAATTTTCTTAAAACATCTTTATCCGCGTATAATTCAAAAACCTGAAGCTTTACGAAGTTTTATCAAAGTATATTTTCAATTTATATTGATGTGATCTATCTATTTTTCAATATTTCAGACGTGGCCGTAAAAAATACTGTGGGATCTATACTAAAAATTCCAAAGCCCTATTATATTTTAAAAGTAAATAAAATCTTGGTACTGCGTGTACTCTGCGTAATGAACTGTACCTGCTATAAAAATATAATAATAATTATTTATTGATCTCCAATATATCGTTCCTTGTGTTACTACAACTAAAGCAATACGTTGCATATCTATGTATAAATAATTATTTATTGCGAATTAAATATTTCAAGTGAAACGAGTGGTTTTTCCTTTTTTTTTCAAGTTGTACAGCTATTTTTTAGTCTCCGATTTTACACATTTTTTTGTAAAATAAAAATCAATCCATAAAATAATTGAATCAACAATCCATGTAAGGTAATTTTAGTAACTAAATTATTGTTGGTTTAAAAAAATAGTTTGTACCGATTTGTGTGATTTTGCTGAGATGAAAAAAATCCAAACCTTGTTTTATGTTATTTATTGATATCACCCAAAGTAATTCTGCAATAACTTATGAAGTCGAGGAATCTGAATGAACGAAAAAAACACCCATTATAATATATATATATAGCTAGCCTAACCTAATAAAGGTACAATTTTTAGGTTTATCTTAACTTCAATATTATACGCTTCTACTCCAAAATATTAAGGAAAATTGCTCAAATGACGACAAGGCCTCTCAGAATTCGCATGCCGCTGTAATTTTCAAAACTTGTTTTATCCCCTTGTGGTACAGTCACACGCAAAATAAATACATAGGTACATATATTGGAAACCAATCACACACATTTCTCTGATCCCATACATAGTTAGTAGCTTACGGACTTGTGTTATGAAAATCAGAAATAACAGTGATAACAACACCCGGACCCGAAACAATATAGAAAAATATGATGAAATGCTTAACAAATTTCGCCCCGACCCGGGATCCGAACCCGGGAGCTCTTGGGTAGTGACCAGCGAACTGCTACACAAAGGATTTGTCACACTGCACTGGGCCCCTATTTTTGAATCACTCGCTTGGATAGGGCGTGTGATTTTCGTTCGAAAACGATTTTTTTTCTATGACTTTTGAAACTACGTCGAACGAAAATCACTCGCCATCTTGAAGCGAATGATTCAAAAATAGGACTCCTGGTTGTGGACAAAATCGACCGGACTGCAAACCGCAACCAGAGTAACAAATCCATAAATGTTTATTTTAAGTGCGGGCAGGTACGTATGATGCGAGAAAGGCGACGATTCAAGCTTAATATTAACATAGTCATTTTTATTATTTGTTTCCATAAATATATAAAGCGGACTGTACTTGGGTCGTTGTGTCCAGTTTTCGATAATTGCACCAAATAAGGCCGTAAGAATTTTAGCAGTTCATCGTCCTACGTTAAGTAGTTATTTAACTTATTTTAAAACGAGCACGAGCACGCACTCTTCGTAATTATAATACTATGGATAGATACGCGGGACGGAGGTAAGAATTTACAAAGTTCTCTAGATATTTGATAGATGGCGCTGGCTGTTGTTTGACTCGCGCGTCGTCTACGTTTTTCCGGAAGTACTTTTAAATTAAAAATTCAAGATGGAGATATTTATTTTATTTTATTTATTTAACTTTTTGAAGCACGTTGCGCTCGTAAGAGAGTACAGTGCATGTAATTCGAAATGTTCATAAGGTGTGGCCTGTAATAGGAACAAAAAAAGTAATACGCCCTAATAAATTATTTCTATCAAAATAAATCGAATTAGCAATGTAATGCAGACAAATGTGATAAGTTGTAAAACTTGACATTGTCATTTACAACAACGAGTAAGCGATTTTGATATTCATATATTGTAACTTTGGATTACTATATCTCTGAGTTAATGCATTTTAGAGCACTATGAATTGACCAGGTCAAGGTAACTACGTATACTCTGTAGAATCATTGCAGTCTTCTTCTTAGCGTATCGATGGTAGATCAATTAAATTTGTAGTGCCCAGTAATTAGCTACGAGCTACGCGGATTGATCATTGCAGTGTGGCCTGTAATAGGAGCAAAAATTTTAAAAATTGCTAACTCGTAAATGAAAATGACAATTTCTATGACTGGACACATAATTACTGATTCGATTATACATTAAGTACTGATTCGATTTATTTTGTTAGAAGAAAACAATAAATTTATTATTCATTATAATGAATTTAATTAAAACCATTTAGAATTTATTACTGTTAACTTAAAAGGTCTTTAGTTTAAATTTTTGCTCCTCATTTTAATATGTGGAAGGAGGGACTATGAATCATGAGTAGTTTTTTAGTTTAAAATATTGCTAATGTTTTCGAAGTCACCCTGTATATGTTGTATTTTGGCCCTCTATTATATCACGTTTAGCTAAACCGATTTTGATGGAGTTTTCTGAAGAACATTTAATTTTCTTCGTTTTCAGTATTTTAAGCGACTTTCAAAAAAGAGGATCTCAATTTGACCTGTACGATCGAGCCGAGGACTCTGCCGCATAACCACTTTCAAACAAAAATCGCTTGCACCCACACGACACAAAACAGCTATCATTTCTAACAACAGTCGACGTGAGGTGCAAGCAATTTTGGCTTTTAAGGGAACTTTGACGAAATTATTCGTGATCGAGGTACTGTTTGCATTTTGACGTTAAGGTTAACGCATCATTACATTTCAAAAAATGCACCCTAACCAGAACTTCCGGAAAGAAAAGACATTAAATAAGGTCAAATCGTTTTAAGAGATAATATTTAACATTGTCTTTGTAAACATCATAGAAACAAAACACATTCAATTTCTTGGAAAATCGAGATTTCATTTTTAAAATTTTCTTAAGCAAAAACATTTTTTTTTTAAATAGCACACTGAAAATTTAAAAAGTTATCTTCTTGATCGGTTTCGCCTTTCTAAATGCAATGCCCCCAAACCTTATTTTTCTATAAGATTAACCTTAATTAATAAAAAAAATAATTATCTGAGTCTCCAATTTTCTCAAAAACTAGCGGATTAAACCCCAAAGTTTTTTCTACATAAAATGATTAATTTATTGTGCTGATTGATTCAGCACAATAAATTAATCATTTTCACCACCACAATCATCACCTTTAAAATATTATCACCTAATAAAACGAGGTGACCTCATATAAGTTCTTCCAATAGTCGATAGATGGCGCTGGCTGCTTTTTGACTCGCGCGTTGTATCCGATTTTTCGGAGGTATTTTATACTATCAACTCCATCAATGCACAGAATATATAATAGTACTAACATCGTAGAATGAAAATTTCTTCCGAGTGTTAATATTACTTAAATCTTTTGAAGCGCGTTGCACTCGTAAGAGCAAGCAGTGCGTTTTAAATAACTTAAGAAGTAAAATACACATGTATCTCCCTGATACTACAACACAGAACAGAAAACAATAAAAACATGTATTATGTAGTACGAGCGGCCGCCCGCGACTTCGCTCGTTTTGGCTTAACTCCGTGCCCATAGGTCGTAGCGTAATGTTGTATGGCCATTGAACTACTCCTATCTTTAGCATTCCCCGTTTTAAAAGCTATCTTACAATGTCTGACACTTAAATATTTTTTCTAATCGGATCATACTTCCCTTCTATGAATTCGAAGTCGAATAGTTCATAAGAAGAGCGCGTCCAAACAAACAAAATACCCTCCAGCTTCAGTATTATAGACAGAAATACATTTTACGAGTGTTTCTCTTTCGGTGTCTTTAATGGTTTGTTAGTTAATTCGTTACTTTAAGTGTTGTTTTTTTAATAGCAAATTCAGGAATTTGAATAACTTGGTTACGTACTTACCTACAAAAATTACCACCGACAAACAGATTTTGTACCAACCAAGATGGTCGCAAAATGAAAAGTGACTGTTACCCTAATAATAATTAAAATATTAAATATTATAATATAATCTGGAGCTTAGAAGCATTAGGGCGGATGTTGATTTTGCCAACTTTACAGGACAGAGCAAAATAAAAATTAAATTTTATCGGCAAATATTTTAATAGGTACAAACAACACGTAAATGATTTCTTTGCATTTACTTAGATAAATAAGTAGCTTTCCTAGCTTTATAATTAGAATTTAAAAATAATGTTTCTAAACAGTGAAAAATCAACTTTTTTTAGAAAAATGATGACATCCGCCTTTATGCCACTAAAATTATTCAATGTATTTATTCAACTGATTAGTATGTGCCCATACGGCTTTATGCCTCCAATTTTTGTAAATTTAATGTGAGGTGTTTGTCCAAATATAACGTTATGCCTAAAAATAAATCAATATCTATTAAAATTTAACAAGACGAAATTGCAAATGCGACTTTATTGTGTTCATTTATTAACTATAGTTCTTTTGGCAAAAAGTCGGACACAGAAACTGTTTCATAAATAAACGACAATTATTTATCACAATAATAAGAAAATCAGAGAAAATTTAAATATTTAATTATTCATCTATTTACTGGAGTATAATACAACGTTTTCTTTTTGTTTTCCGGAAAATTAAACCAAGGATTCTACAAAGTTAAAGTAATATTTTTTCGAAAGAATTTATTCAAACAGAAGTATAAAGAACGAGTAATATGGTTTTTCAAATTCATTTCTTTATTATTTGCTCTTATTGTTTTTTGTGACGTTGTCAACTTAACTTCAACTGCGAATGGTCAGCAAAAAAGGGCACATACAAACATACTTTATTATTATTTTTGTTACTGGTTTTTGGTTTAGTTATTTGTTACTGTTTCCCTAATGAGCAGTTTTCATCTATAATTCACTGTCACTAAATGGTAATCTTCAGAAACTTTAAAAATTTTATATTTTTTACACATAAATAGATTTTTTATATATTTTTTTATAATTGTTTTTTTAATAAGTTTTTTATTTTGTTTTTTTTTTTTTTTTTAAAATTAATTTAGACACTTAATTTTTTTACTTTAGTCATTTAAAGGATATGTTTTACTTTACGAGTGAACGCATTATTGTGATTTACTTTTTATTATTTACGTTGGTGAAAAGCAAAAGACAAGAAAACTTCACAAATCTAGCCAAACATGCTTATAGCAAGACCTTTTTTAGGGTTCCGTAGCCGAATGGCAAAAAACGGAACCCTTATAGTTTCGTCAAGTCTGTCTGTCTGTCTGTCTGTCTGTCTGTCTGTCTGTCTGTCTGTCCGTCCGTATGTCACAGCCACTTTATTCTGAAACTATAAGCATCACATAGCTGAAATTTGGTAAGTAGGTGTATCTTGTTTACCGCTTTCCGATTCAGATACAAAAAGTAAGAAAAAATAATATTTAAGGGGGGACTCCCATACATAAAACTAAAACCAAAAAATTTTTTTTTACTCAAACCTATGCGTGTGGGGTGTCTATGGATAGGTCTTCAAAAATGATGTTGAGGTTTCTAAAACCATTTTTTCTAAAAGTGTAAGGTTTGAGATATAGACGCTTCCAAAGTGGTAAAATGGGCGTCCCCCCCCATCTAACTTTTGAACTAAGAAAGTGAAAATTTTGAAAAAAATATATGATGTAGATCTCAACAAAAACTTGCAACGAAAATTGGTTTGAAGGAGATCGAAACAGTAGTTTTTGAGATATTGCACATTTTTATCAACCGCAAATATAACTTTGTCTTTCATACAAACACTATGAAAAACAAAGTTATTTTTGCTGTTACAATATATTGTGATGTTTTCGTTAAGTGAAAGTAAGTGGACCCTGAATTCAGTTAAGGGTGGCACGGAACCCTCAGTGCGCGGGTCCGACACGCACTTAACCGGTTTTTTTGATTTTGGGTTTTGCTGGAAAATCGGGAATATTTCCGTTATGAGGAAGATTTCTATGGTATGCATGAAACTCCGTAGGAACCCGTTTCAAAAGAGTCATGAGATCATTGTTCTTTGCAGTAGATATAGGCTTTTCAGTGTCTTTTACTTGCGGTATTTTTTTAGGGAAGTTAATATTTCTGGGAGAGCCAAAGATATATTGGTCAATTATTCAGAAAGTTTTGTTTCAAAATACAGTACACCGGGTTCCATTTGTCTCAGTTGCAGCAACACAGCTTCCGATATTTTGAATTCTTTACCATCCTTAGTTTTTTTACCCGCAATCTTAGGTCAATTGGATATAAAATCACAGATACGCGCTATACAAGGTGCCATAAAATTTTTTTTAAAAGATAAGCTACGATATTTTTGATAGGTTAAAACTTTATGCTGAATTTTATGCTTAAGAAGACTAAAATCGTTGAGAATCGGCAATTCGCGTAGCCTTGTGTACGAAGTAACTATGTTCAATGCTTTTAGAAAATGGCTGGTTTGGTTGCTTGCCGACATCATGGATACTTTTCTGTTTATTTTATACTGCTAGCAGGTTATCAGTGCCAGTAATACCTGCTTACAAAAAATTCGACGGTTTTTGTCTGATCAAATAAATTACAAGTTATAGTTTCAACATGATTTTTTTTTGTACAAACACCGTTTTATTCAGAGCTTTTATGTACTTTGGCACGACGCAAATTGAATTTATAAACATTTTATTAGAATGTTTCTAATAAGCATAGGAAATCAATTTATAAATTGTATTTCCCGATTACTTAGGAACATCACTATTTTTTAATTACAAATAAGTGGCAACTCACCAAATGTCATTTTGGTCTATCTCATTAAAAATCAGACATGACAAAAACAAAAACTCCGAAATGTAAATGCGTGCAAGGAGCAAAGTGACAGACGGCCAGACATACGATGGCGCAACGACCAATCACAACGTATCAAACTGATTCAGTGTTAGTCATTTGACACGCCATGACCAATGGATAATGCCCGATGTTGCAAATTTTTTGGCACCATGTTTTGAAAAGTTCATATGCATAACGATTTATTTTCACATTGGCCCACCGATGCATTTACAAAGTTATTAACACAAAAGGCATATAGCCGTATATCTACAACCGTTTTATTATTATTAAAATAATCTTAGATGCATAATGTCGGAAGTTTAGTTCCGATGAATATTTTAAATCACTATTTGGATCATAAAGGCGTAACTCCTTTTACGTAGCCTTCGTGCGATTATTTTTTTTAGGCATAAGGGCCAAACTAACAATCCACCAAAAGAAATATACAGCAATGTAGACGCAGAGAGGAGGAAGTGAAAATAAAACCTTAGGGTTCTAATGATTTCAGAAAAGCTGTTAGAACCGACATTATGCACGGAATTATCTTAGCCCAGAAAAGGGATAGAAATACAGCTCATAGTGGTATGGAAAGAGAAAGAAGCGCTTTTCTTTGTTATTCAATAAAAAAAAAATGCCCGACCTGCACATCCGCCCATATGCTTCTAAGCTCCAGTAATATAAATTGCATTTGTAAAAAGCAACTGGGTTAGACAAGGAATCGAACCCTTGTGTCTTACGCTATCCGGGCGCATGCCTATACCACTCGGCCACCGACATTGGCAAGCCTGGGCCCCTATTTTGGAATCACTCGCGTCAACATGGCGTGTGATATTCAATGTTTAAAGTCGAATTTTGGAATGAAAACCAGTTGTAATCTACATACGGATACATAAGGATTTGAAAAATCATTGCTCAATTTTGTGTGTACTCACGTCCAGATTTTGAGTGATTTCCGTTGATTTTTCATGTGTTTTCGAACGAAAATCACACGCCATATCCAAGCGAGTGATTCAAAAATAGGGCCCCTGGAGCTCTAACCACTACACCAAACGCGTCGTCAAACCCGTGTGTACATTGTAGGATACGGATAAAACTTCACACACGGGATCACACGCACCACACTATTGGACCTCAGTACCGTTACCATGAGTTTACGACGGTTTTACTCGCTAACGACTACGTTAAAAAATTATATGGAAAATTGCACAGCGCCCCTAGCGGTCACTTGCAGAACTAAAATTTTCCATACAAAAAGTTACGTCGTCGCTAGCGAGTAAAACCGGCGTAAACTCATGGTAACGGTACGAATTGCTACCTCGCTACGGATTGCAGCCACGTGGCAAAGTCCGTTTTCTTCTCTAGTCGGATTATGGAAACAATCTTTATAATATCATTGAATATAATTCATTAAATATTCCCTAAGTATTCAACGATGGATTTCCTATGTAGGTGGTAAGATTTGTGTTTATCTTATTTTAAAATGAATTATTTAGTTGCTAAGAAATGTCAAGATTGTTAACAATACTCGACAAGCAAAGAAAATCTGACTTTAGTGGCAGCAATGGGTTATTAATGCCATTAAAGGTTAAATTAAAGTAACATACAAATTTTTTTCATTAGTCGATAGATGGCGCTGGCTGTGGTTTGACTCGCGCGTTGTATCCGATTTTCCAGAGGTACTTTATAGTACAAACTTCTGTTCTCTACCACACCCCGGACACTGTAGTACTATTATATACTCTGTGTCCGTTAATTTCATTTTTGGAGCACGTTGCACTCGAAAGAGGAACGGTGCGTATTATTATTCAGATATTCAATACAATTAATATGAATATTCGTATGAAATAAATGAATCACTGATCAATTTACTGTTAGTAGGAGACATTTTAACATGACAATGGATGGTCATCTTTATAGGGTCCCATTAATAATAATATTATTAGTTAGTTACCATTAGGTAAACCAGTCGGAGGCACGTTTCCTTAATAACGTAATTGGCTACAGTTGAACAAATTATATGTATGTGAGCACACGACGTACACGTTTAAGTAAAGTAAAATGCAAAAGTTTAATCGGCTTAGCGAGTTAAAAGTAGCCATTATTGTCTACCCACAAATTGAAGCTTATTCCTTAGTAGTAAAGGTATTCTATGGTTATCTCTAACTAGTCGCTTATACCTAGGCAATAAAAGAAAAAAAAAGTTTATCTAAAATTTATTTACGTGTAAGAAATGTTTGCGTATGAAAAGCGTTAGATATTTCAACCCGACCTCAAAAAAGATTGCAGTGCCCTATTTGTTATGGTAGGCTACCGAATCTACGTTCCACGCAAATGCCATCATTTGATAACGCAAGTAATTAAATCCAAAGAAAACTCACGAGCCTTCTAACTTGATAAAATTCACGCCAGTTCAGTTTTCCTTGGTCGGCCCGAGCGCGCGGCCGCCATCATAATTTGCCGCCATTTTTTTTCTTTGACGAAGGTATTTCGCGCCGAAAGTTGGTTTGGATTTTCGCTGAATTTTGGATATTTTTCCTAATACGTAGGTACTTACTGAATGTGAATTTTTTTTTGTGTTATTAACCAAAGTAAACGAGTGAATGAGTTTCTGGTACTTGAGAGGTAAATATGGCTTTATCTTTGTTATTTAGTAGTGAATCATTGATGTGCATCTTATGAAAACGTTTTTCAGGTTGTTTTTACAATCATCGTGATTTTTCATTTACGTAGTCTCTTTTGAAATCACTGTTTTTAGTATTTTTAATTGTTTGCTGGCCTTGATGGATGATGAAATTATCTACTTATTTGTTGGCAGTTTATCTAACTAACTACTTAATTAAAGACCACTTAGTTTTTAGAATAAATAGTTATAGTAAGTATTTTGTAGGTACCCACAATTGAATTTATTCTTTCTACAGTTTACCTTTTAAGTGTAATTTATGATAATACTTACACTATAATAAATAAATAAAGATCTTGCGGGTAAGATGTTAGTTTTTAAAGCCAGACTTATATCAGTACCCTCTTTCAAAGTATTATAATCTGAGAGAGTACCTAAGATAGACCGAAAGAATATTCTAAGAAATGCATTAAAATAAAAATGGATAATCTCTTAAACATCGACAACCTCATCATTATCATTAAGTTTTTTTTCCCTATAAACTTCACCACAGGATTTAATAGAAAAACCCATCCCACTAGACTCCCCACTAAATTCTGGTAATCCTGCCACTGTTTGGTCGGGGACTGCTTATTCAATATATTCGCAGTAACCACCATATCTGGAGGCCGTTCACTATCCCCTCATCCCCTCATGTGGCCCCGCTAGTAGCCTACAGGCCTACAGCTCAGCCTTAACAAAAACCTATCCAAAAACAAAACCGTTTCCTTGAGGCAAAGAGGCGTCGATGCTGGCTGCGTTACCGCGTTGGATAGTATACCTACCTATAACATATCCTTTGAGCGACGTGCCAACTTTATTATTTGTCAAAATCGCATCTTTCATTTACGTTCTCAATCGTATGTCATTTTCAATGACAAGACAGAATCTTGCGAAATGCTTCGGTTAATACCAAACAACAGAAAGATCTTCCGTGATCGTTATTGCCAAAACATCTTGTTGTTTATTCCATTTTCCGGGGCATTGTGGTGATGTTTCCCAGAACGAGTTCAATGTTTTGGATTAAACGCGGCAATACGGGTTATTCCGATTTTCCATACCAAAAGTCCACACTAGTGTGGAAAATTTACTTTTTTTCCCCTTTATCCACATTAACGGGCTTAGTGTGGAAGAATAGACAAATGTTCCACTTTTCCACATTATTGGGTATTTATGGAAATTGATTGCTTAAGATTATAAAGTATGCAATCCATAGCTATTTACAATTTTTATTCCTTTCACTTACTGATTTAAAAAAAACCGGCCAAGTGCGAGTCGGACTCGCGCACTGAGGGTTCCGTGCCAACTTTAACTGAATTAGGGATTCTTACTTCCACTTAGCCAAAATACCACAATATTTTGTTGACCGCCAATATAACTTTGTTTTTCATAGTGTTTGTATGAAAGACAAAGTTATATTTGCGGTTGATAAAAATGTACTAAATCTCAAAAACTGCTAGTTCGATTTCGCTTAAACCAATTTTCGTTAAAAGTTTATGTTGAGATCTACATTATATATTTTTTTCAAAATTTTCACTTCCTTAGTTTAAAAGTTAGATGGGGGGGACGCCCATTTTACCACTTTGGAAGCGTCTATATCTCAAACGTTAGACTTTTAGAAAAAATGGTTTTAGGAACCTCAATGTCATTTTGAAAGACTTATCCATAGACACCCCACACGTATAGGTTTGAGTAAAAAAATTTTTTTTGGTTTTAGTTTCATGTATGGGAGCCCCCCCTATAATATCATTTTTTCAATTTTTTCGTACCTGAATCGGAAAGCGATAAAGAGGATACACCTACCTACCAAGTTTCAGCAGTGTGATGCTAATAGTTTCAGAATAAAGTGGCTGTGACATACGGACAGACAGACAGACAGACAGACAGACAGACAGACAGACAGACTTGACGAAACTATAAGGGTTCCGTTTTTTGCCATTCGGCTACGGAACCCTAAAAAAAATGAGGCGGTCGCGGGTTCGAATCCCGCAAGGGGCAAATGTTTATGTGATGAGCACGATCATTTTTACCCAAGTGATGGATGATTAATTGTTTAAATGTATTTAAGTATATGGGAGATTGGGAGACGCCCCCATCGTAATCGTTGTCTGGTATTCGTACTCGTAAAAGGAAGAAAATTCCTTTCTTCGAAACCAAGACAAAAGGTGTTTTGTCTGGCGCATATTTATTTATTTATTCTATCCCCCTTATTCACAAAAACTCAAACGGTCTTTTAAACCTATTTTTACACTGTTTTGTCCCATTCTTTCTTGGCGCTGTCATCATTTGACAGAAAGTGACAAAACAGTGTAATAGCTAAAATAGGTTTAAAAGACCGTTTGAGTTATTATGAACAAGGAGGTATAATTGTTACCAAGTTTTACTGCAAAACAATGTTTTTTGATGTAATGTTCTTATTTTTATGTATGATTTTGATGTAATGTTTTTATTGTTTGATTTATTATGAATAAGGTATGTGTACGCTTATTGGCATGCCTTTTAACTGGCAAACGAATAGATCGCGCAAGATTCGATATGGAAGTCATCGAATCAAAATTACTTTGAAGTTGGGCTCACTGTAATCTTTTTTCTCATTTATCTTCACATGGAAACTAATAATTAGAATAAGATAAAAAAGTAGTTCACGATATTACCATGATAAGAATAATTACAATCCTAATAAAAGAGATCCTAGGACTTCTGATAGGCAGTATCAAGTTGATTATAATATTATCTTGAAATATCGAAGAGGTAACAAGGTAAATTATCTTTACTTTAACACCCGGGTAGTTTCCTGTCCATGGTATCATAATTTGATAGCAATGAATCGAAATAATACTAATATTGGACACCAATCACATATAAAAAACTAGCGGTCTCAGCGAACTTCGTTTCGCCCCCAGCCCCGTCCCGCCCCGGCCCCGTTTTTTTCGAGTTTTCATTGTTTTTAAGATGTATTCTGCTATTCGGGACGGAAACAAATCCAACAAATCAAAAACCATGGTAGTGGGTCCAGCCGTTCTCGAGTTAAAAGTGTTGTAACAAACACGACTTTCTTTTATATAAAATACTAGCTTTTGCCCGCGACTTCATCCGCGTGGAATAGTGACTTCTTTCCCCCGTTTTTTACACATTTACCACTGTATCTTTGCTCCTATTGGTCGTAGCGTGATGTTATATAGCCTATAGCCTTCCTCGATAACTGGACTGTCCAACACAAAAATAATTATTCAATTCGAACCAGTAGTTTCGGAGATTAGCGCGTTCAAACAAACAAACAAACTCTTCAGCTTTATAATATTAGTATAGATATTTAGATATATGAAAAAATGTTTTTGTCCTCCACTTTGTTTGTGCAATAAAGAATACAAA
The DNA here is from genome assembly GCA_963584085.1 of Pyrausta aurata. NCBI lineage: Eukaryota > Metazoa > Arthropoda > Insecta > Lepidoptera > Crambidae > Pyrausta > Pyrausta aurata. Next base: position 22,330 of record CAUZXH010000387.1, read on the forward strand.
AATAAATAACTGGCTTTATTGTTTTTCGTCAATAATGATTATATGTTACATAAGGCTCATTTCGCCGTCGCTTTCAAATCAATAAAAGGATCATTGTAAAAGTGTGAGGTAACTTTCACTTTTAACTTATAAGGTTACCGTATGACAGCATTTAGCAAAACATTCTTAGTGATATCTATGTCACAGAACTCTGGTTAAATCAACCAGTCTAAGCAGCCATCTGCTGCGACATTGTATGAACTGCTTAGGCATTCAATGAGGGCTAACGCGTGTGAATTCGCCGCTAGGGGCGCTGGTGTAGCGTGATATCTCCGAAATTACAAATGTCACTGTTTGTAGGTTAGATGTGGGGTTTTTTTTTCTATTTAGATTAATGTTTAGAATATTTAGAAATAATTTCCTTTAAATTATGGTAAATACTAGTTACGGATAAATGAATGACAGTGTTTTAAAAGGGGGACTAAGAAAATAAATGTTAAATCTAATAACTTGTGTACTTACTCCTCTTTTCCTAACAAAACTGGACTGCGGCATTCCCGATGTATTAGAATATTAACATTTTATGGCAAACTTGATTTTTTATCTCTCCATCATGACAATTACACACCATAAAAGCTATATTCTGGACCTCACGCGACAGTGGCGCCAACTAGTGAGCACGTAAAAGGTAGCCCCACTGACAAGTTGATTCAACCAGTTGGCCACGACATCCACATTGTTTTCTCTTTGTTAGCTATTTAATTAATTATAATTTAGCTACACCTACTACCTTTATAAATCGACGACCCTCCGTGGAGTAGTGGCTAAACACGGTGGATTTCATTCAAGCTGCATTCAAGGCGTCCGAGGTCCTGGGTTCGATTCCAATGGGTCAATGTCAATGTAGAAATCATAATTTTCTATACTGTCGCGGGTCTGGGTATTGTGGTAAAACTGTGGTTTCTGATTTCCATAACACATCACTTTGGGATTAGTAAGAGCAAAGAATGTGATTGTTGTCAAATATTTATTTATTTATTTCAGGGATACGTTGTTTAAGTCCCATACAAATAAATACTAGTTAGATACATGTTATAAAACTCTTTTAACCTATTTTTTATTAATTAATAAAAAATAATTAAAATTAACTGATGGAACTCTGCATTCCTAACAGGTTGACTGGTAGAGAATGCCATAAGATATTAAGTCCGCCAATTGTACAACTTAGATACTGTGCAATAAAGTATAAATAAATAAATTAGTAAAAATATATAAATGTACTTATATATATTTATATGTATAAATATTCAATTACTAACCTTTCCAATAAATAAAGTAGATACCTGTTCATTCCATTCCGTTACAATCTTCTTCGATTTTCGATATCTCCTAACATTCATGTGGTTTTCGATATCAGTAAATTATCAAAAAGCAATTAAAAGGTATTGTTTGATCAGTTCTTACATTGTGAAATATATCAAATACCGCGAGGTGGGCTTAGAGCCAACTTAATAGGTAGGTATTTTGATAATAATAAATACTAACTATAATAAACTAAATGGTGTAGATCCTAATAAAGTTACACTTGTCACTTAACATCAGGTGCAATCGTAGCCAAATGTCAGGCTATCTATTATAAAAATTTTGTAAATATAAATATTATAAATAGAAGAGAGTGAATAGGCTGTTACTAGGCAGACATGGTCCATCTTAGGGTACAGGTGCAATCGTAGCCAAATGTCTGGCTATCTATTATTAAAAAAAAAAACGGGCAAAATAAGATGCATACACTTGATAAAAGGTTTTTACTTTTATCAAGTGTATGCAAGTGTCATACTAGTTAAATGTTTGTCTACGGCCTTCGGTCTGCCTAGGTGTACTCGTAACTAGGTAAAGTCTGTATCTAATTAGCTATTATGTACCTACATAGCACACTTGTGAGTTTCTATGAATAATTGAGTTAACTTCTCATTTAGTTTAAGTTTTTTACACTGTAAAGTTGTACGATTAACGGTCTGAATGCCTTGAATATTTACAATGACTGGGCCCCTATTTTTAAATCACTCGCGTCAAGATAGCGTGTGATATTCATTGATTAAAGTCAAATTTTGGAGTGAAAACCAATTGTAATCTACACAGGAAGGATTTGAAAAAACATTGCTCAATTTTGTGAGTACTCACGTCTATATTTCGGGTGGTTTTTGTTGATTTTTTATTCGTTTTCAAACGAAAATCTCACGCCATATCCAAGCGAGTGATTCAAAAATAGGGCCCCTGAATGCCTTGAATATTTACAATGACTGAAAGTGGGTACATTTTATTATATGAGTTCCGGGCATCAACTTGTATTTAGAATTTATTATTTATTGCAAAAATAAAATGTAATGTAAATGACAGACTTAATGCTTTATTGTGTTTGGATGGGTGACCATTCCGACCATATAAGCGACGTAAATCACGAGCATCTCCGTGCTTCGGAAGGCACGTTAAATAAAGCCGTTGGTCCCGGCTCATACCTTTAGGTCATGCGGAAAGAATGTTAAATGTTGTAGGTACTGAATAGATAAATATTTATCCTTAAACCTTATTTATCTATTCAGTGGTTGTAGGATAATGTTGTAAATAGATATTAAAATTTATGCTTACCAATCAGCCATAATTTAATGACGGTCTAAAGTTTTAATGCATTTTTTTTAATTTTACATGGCTAGTATTACCCCCTATCTAATTGCGTCATTCAAGGTGCCTTTTGACTGTGGTATATAAGGTGTTTTTCTATAAACGGGTGAAACTAACAGAACTTCAAATTACTTCAGAGAAACCGGGCCCTATCATTTTTTTTTCTTAAAAACGGGCTAGTTTTTTTTTACTTTTCCCAACAAAAAAATTTTTTTTAAAGCATCCTGTGTCTAGTCTGAAACATCCCAACGTCATCACCTGAGGAAATGAGGGAAAAGAGAGAGAGGTGATGACGTTGGGCTGTTTCAGACTAGACACAGAATGCTTTTAAAAATATTATTATTTTTTTGTTAGGAAAAATAAGTAAAAAAAAAACTAACTAGCCCGGGTAGGGCCCGGTTTCTCTGAAGCAATTTGAAATTCTGGTAAAGTTTCACCCGTTTATAGAAAAACACCTTATATAATATATTAAATATATGTTATGTTTTTTTAAACCGAAAGATATCTTTTACCCGTTCACACTATGGGATACATATTTTCTTAGTTTTGTATTCGGCCAAACGCCGAGGGGCGGAGAATATATCTTTCTCGAATCGCTCCAAAACATATGTTATTTCTTAGTGAATGCACACATTTAGGTCACCAAAGAAAACATTAAAAACAAAACTGAAAAGATGAAGTTGCATGCTACAGTGCCTACTGTTAAGCCAACAATGAAATTTCAATAATATATGTTTCAAATTAATTTATTTTATTTCATGCATGTCATGGTCTTAATTTTCTTTTGTCTACTAGTATTCATATTTTTTCTATTGTTTCAGAAAACTAAAATGCCGCGTCCCTAGCACATCTTTGACCTTCAAAGTTTTCAGTTTTGAAGTGAAAATCTAATAAACATGGAGTCTGCCTACCCACGGAGTAGCGTCAAAAGGAACTCGGTAAGGATATTTTTTTCACTACACTTGCTCGGCAATGTTAGATTATGTCCTGTTATGTGAACTCAGAGTGCGTCATTCTGTCTCTAGGCACGTTGTATTATAAAAATCGATTATCTCCCTAGGCAATAAATGTGATTTGAATTTTGAACACGAGATCATGATTCGAAAATCGAGTTAGTCACGAACGTTCCTTAGAAAAAACCGGTTAAGTGCGTGTCGGACCCGCGCACTGAGGGTTCCGTGCCACCCTTAACTGAATTCAAGGTCCACTTACTTTCACTTAACGAAAACATCACAATATATTGCGACAGCAAAAATAACTTTGTTTTTCATTGTGTTTGTATGAAAGACAAAGTTATATTTGCGGTTGAAAAAAATGTGCAATATCTCAAAAACTACTAGTTCGATCTCCTTCAAACCAATTTTCGTTGCAAGTTTTTGTTGAGATCTACATCATATATTTTTTCCAAAATTTTTACTTTCTTAGTTCAAAAGTTAGATGGGGGGGGACGCCCATTTTACCACTTTGGAAGCGTCTATATCTCAAACCTTACACTTTTAGAAAAAATGGTTTTAGAAACCTCAACATCATTTTAAATGACCTATCCATAGACACCCCACACGCATAGGTTTGAGTAAAAAAAAAATTTTAGGTTTTAGTTTCATGTATGAGAGCCCCCCCTTAAATATTATTTTTTTTTACTTTTTGTATCTGAATCGGAAAGCGGTGAACAAAATACACCTACCTACTAAGTTTCAGCTATGTGATGCTTATACTTTCAGAATAAAGTGGCTGTGACATACGGACGGACAGACAGACAGACAGACAGACTTGACGAAACTATAAGGGTTCCGTTTTTTGCCATTCGGCTACGGAACCCTAAAAACGGTGTACTTATTAATGTCTACTGAGAAAGATTAGAGGTAGTGACAATCCGCAACTGCAGAATGCAAAATGTGCACTGCGCAATTAAAATTGCGTTCGAAATTGAATTTAAATTGGTTTTACACTAAAATGGAATTCAGTAACTTTGGAGTATTCTATTAATTTTGTTAAAGATTGGTCTTTATTAGATCTTATGTAAATTAACGAAGTATAATAAAATGAAATTCATAACATTTTATTTTTTGTTTTTTATATTGTTTTGTCTTATTACAAATTTAAACGCTCAGGGATTCAGTGAGGGTTTTATTTCAATCTTTCTAACGAGAATCATTCGACATATTGACGCGAGTGATTCAAAAATAGAGCTTCTGTAGTTTTTGCGTAAAGGTGTAACAAACATACATCCAATCTTCCATCCGCACAAACTTTCATATTTATAAATAAATTTGTAGGATTAATGTATGGCTCGGAATGCTGGGCTTCTAAGAAGACGGATGAGAAGCGAATGCATGTAGCAGAGATGAGAGTGTTAAGATGGATGTGTGGGATTACAAGAATGGACAAGATAAGGAATGAGTACATACGAGGAAGTCTGAAAGTGGCACTGGTAACTGAGAAGATGGTAGGTCATCGTCTGTCTTGGTACGGAGGGAAGAAAGTCATGTAACTAAAAGAGTGATGAGTATGAATATGGATGGCTGGAAGGGCAGAGGCCGACCGAAGAAGATATGGATGGACTGTGTGAAAAATGATATGAGTGTGAAAGGAGTGGATGATTCAGTGACGAGTGATAGAATAGTGTGGAAGCGTAAAACATACTGCGCCGACCCCAGATAACTGGGAACAGGGCAAAAGAATAATTATAGGATTTTAGGGTTTAACGTGGTGTGCGAATTTTGTCAGACCAAGCCTTCCACATTTTCTTTTGTTGTGCGACTGTTACTGAAGCTAGACCGATAACCTAGTACTTTTATAACTGCGTAGCAAATAATACGGTTTCACTGTGAAGTTAAAAACAAAGATTTTTCAAAACTTTTTTTATCGATTAACTATTTACTTATAAAACTGACTTTTATATAATGGGACTTGTGAAATATTTATTTTCACGGTAGGTTTATAAGGTTTCAAAATAACCAACTGATTTTGTTATTTTTTCTTGCGATTTTATCCCTCCGTGTGTCAATCTTAAAAGGAAACATTGCCAGTAATAAGTAAATAGGAAAAATACAATCTCAATTCTGTTACGGCCAGTAATAAAGCTGGCTGGTTCCTAGCTCAAAGGATTAGCACAGCTATCCAACGCGGCAGCGCAGCCAGCATTATAGCCTCCTTGCCACAAGGAAATGGTTTCGTTTTTGAATAGAGTAGTCTTATTTTTTTATGTTGCATCTTAGTTTTTATTTTTTCTTGTTTGTTATTAATAAATCTCAACATAATATGCTTACAAGTTACAAATAAATAATACTATGTTATTTGGATAAAGTGGTGTTTTATGAGTGACGTTAATTTAATTTTAATAATATTTAATTTATGCTGAAAATCGTGAAACATCTGTTTTGAAGGTCGTTGCCACATGGGTACGGTAATTAATCGTATCAAAGGTTGGCAAGTACTTTTTTTATATAAATAAATAATAAATAAATATGCGCCAGACAACACACCAATTGTCTGGTTTCGTGGTAAGGAATTTTTTCTTCCTTGTGTTACGAAGTACCAGACAACGATTACGACGAGGGCGTCTCCCATAAATACTTAAATGCATATAACTACCATGACTTAGCTACAAATGTTCGTGCTCATCACACAAACATTTGCCCCTCGCGGGATTCGAACCCGCGGCTACGGCCGGCGTAATAGTCAGGAGCGCTAACCAATACACCAAATGCGTCGTCTAATCGTCTTACTTACTTCATTACAATTAAAAAAAATAAAAAACTTCTCTGCTTGTCATCAACTCATACTACAAACGGTTTATATTCGAAATTTAAATTTCAAGGAATAACGCTACAATCTTGTCGTCGTATTTGCCACACATTTCTTGCTTGGCATAGCTTCTCTATACGTAGCTGCGTAGTAATAACAAATTGAACAGAGATCAATATTTTGTTTATAACCACTTTGTTTGTTAAACACGGAAAACACTGTTTTATTAACTGTGTCTTTTCTAAACAAATATTTGCATTCCTAGTTCTAAGATCAGTAAGAAAAGACGTACAGTTCTAAAGAATATTACTCATAAAAATAATTATAATCCCATACTTACAGTGTTACATAGAGCGAGGATTTTTTATGAAGTGGTTTAGATATCGTATTACAGTCCTGGAAGTCTGAAGCAAGGTTTTTGACATTTCGCGTAGCCAATTTCAATATTGTGTTTTTCTGCTCCATCGAATATCCTTCTAACTTACCTACGTAGCTAAATCTTTAATAAATAAATAAAAAATGTATTTTTTTAAACTTGATTCAAACATTCTTCTCAATCAATAAATACATGAAAACGCCAGTTTTGTCTCCGCATTTTTCGAGCGCCACCTGGTTTTAGAGGGACCCATGTCGAGACTTCCGCGCCAGGATTCAGCATAACAGCCAAATACAATTGTAAAAAAAATTAAGCTAAACCTAAATAAATATGTTTTTTTCCTACTTATATCAAGTTTAGTCGGAAAACGTACAAGGATGCGATTTGAGGAAAAAAAAACAGTTTCTATCAAAAGTTTCCCTAATACGTAATTATTATAGTTCAATGTGCGATCAAATGTGAAACAAATAAAAAATCTATACTAATATTATAAAGCTGTAGGATACTACGCGCTAATCTCAGGAACTACTGGAGCGTATTGCGATTCAACTTAATCCGTTTAATTCCGAGGCAGTTCAATACCCACTCAGTGTTAACGAATATTATCAATATATTAATATTATAATAATACTACAATGGTATGAATAATAATATTTATATTGTTATGTAATAGTAATATTATCAATATTATGCGAAATTACATTAAGAATTGCTAATTAATTTGACAGTACAGCAGAGCTGTTTAACTGTCAAAACTGCATCGCAATACGCACCCTGATTTTAAATTGTATTCACGCCTCAAAAAATTGTTTCGTAGCGTTTTACACCCTGAATTCGTTGTGGATCTCTTTTACTAAGTTTATCTTATTTTTTAGGAACCCAACGGCGATGGTGTCGAAATGAATGACGTGCAGAAAACTAATGGAAAAAATAATAATGGAGAGGTAAGTTCAAATTGATTATTGCTTTTTTACTACTTAGGCCCGCCATACACGGACAGCTTCAAGCAGTCAGGGGCCCTATTTTTGTTGTGATCGTTGTGGAACGTGTAGGTGGGCCCTTAGATACACTTAAAATTGGCCGTGTTCAAATTCCATACTGACTATTAGATAAAAGTGGTTAAAATATAAGGAAATTATTTTGTTTTTAAATGCTTAGGCACCTAGGTGTTAAATTTATTCATTTTTATTTCATGCAAATCTTAGTTTTAATTTTCTCTGAGCAAATAAATGTATATTGTTAATAACACTGGTTTGGATGTGGGTAGGGAACGGGGGAAACTGTAAGTATCCGGTGCTAGTTGTAGAAAATAAATATCCGGCCTCATTCACCATCGTAGGAAGTCGTCACATCTTTGTGTACTTTTTCAGTCTGTACTTACAGTTAGCTAGTCATATCATTAGGTGCTTTGACTTTCGTGGCAACAGCGATGAACAATAGCTAGGGCCCTATTTTTTAATTACTTGCGTCAATATTACGAGTGATTTTCGTTCGAAAACGAGTCCTTTGACTTTTAATTAATCTTCGAACGAAAATCACTCGCCATTTCGATGCGAATGATTCAAAAATAGCTAGCCCTAGCGCTCTATTTTTGAATCACTCGCGTCAAGATGGCGTGTGATATTCATTGATTAAAGTCGTATTTTAGAAAAACCAGTTGTAATCTACACAGGAAGGATTTGAGAAATCATTGCTTAATTTTGTGAGTTGTCACGTCTATATTTCGCGTGGTTTTCGTGGATTTTTCATTCGTTTTCGAACGAAAATCACACACCATCATAGAAAATTTGTGGGGATGAAGTTTAGAGGAGACGGACATAGGATACTTTTTACCTATAAACGGGGCCGGGATGGGACGGGGCTGGATCGAAACAAAGTTCACTGGGACTGCTAGTTATCTTTAAATTCTGAAATGCCTTAACACGTTCCGGGACACTATACCAGACACAATAGATGTTTAATTGTTTTCACGCCTGTAGATGTTTACTGTCCCGGAACGTGTTAACAACTGACATTTCTCACATCTACCTACCCTCTCTATCACCAGGTAGTGCACGAATACTTAGACCACGAACCCTCAGGCTGGCTGGAGACCACACTCACGAAGGTCGGCAGCAGCACCGACGGGTTCTTCAAGAGAAACGGAGACGCCATGAAGACCATATTCTGGTTCGTCTTTAACGGGCTTGTGATCGGGTACTTTGCGGGCAGCTGGTACTATTGGGCTAATATCTGTGAGTAGAATTTCCAAACTACCTGTTTTTTTCGTCCTTTCCTGATTACCTTTAGTGTTAAGTTCACTTTATCATCATCATCATCAGCGCACGCCACAACTCATCTATACTTATATCTATACTAATATTATGAAGCTGAAGAGTTTGTTTGTTTGTTTGAACGCGCTAATCTCCGAAACTACTGGTTCGAATTGAATAATTATTTTTGTGTTGGATAGTCCAGTTATCGAGGAAGGCTATAGGCTATATAACATCACGCTACGACCAATAGGAGAAAAGTAAAGTGGTATATGTGTAAAAAACGGGAGAAAGAAGTCACTATTCCGCGCGGACGAAGTCGCGGGAATAAGCTAGTATCCTTATATTAACAAGCCTCTTCTCTACCTTACCTTACATATTTCTTATGGTTTCTGATTAAACCTTTTCTAAGAGCTTGAAGTTGAAGTTGGTCTACTACAGAAGCTTACACCTTCCGTGTGGACTATCTCGTAGTTGCTTAGGCATGGTGTTCGATTCATCTATTAAAAACTTGTAGGTACTTTAGTGATGCATCAATTCATATTAATTTTAGTTCTGATGTGCGATCATAGATGGCGCTGAAGCGAGTTAAATCGCGGTATGTTTTAGTTTTTCCCAATGCATATATAGTATTCCTACTGGTTGTCATTAAAGTTTTATCAGCCTACGAAAGCTTTCTTATTTACGCGAGTGACAGTTATATGTGAGTGAACATTTTGGGCCTTAAGAGCCGGATTGAAGTGAAGTGAAGTGAAAAGTGGAATCGGATTACAGTGCCACATGGATTGAAGTGTTTTTACGGATTGGTTTGGTTTCCATAAAACTGTAAGTAAATAGTAGATTGTTATACAAGGGGTGAAAGCGACCCATTTCACTCGAGATGTTTCTGGCGCTCGAACGAAGTGAGAGCGCCAATAATTCGAGAGTGAAATGGTGCTTTCACCCGAGTTAAACATACTATTTTTCATTTCGACTGTGAGGAAAAACATTAAATTTATAATAGTGGTTGTAGATGTCATGGTCAGGTATTATGTAGTACAGCGAGAAAGCAAAACTCAAGTTCTTGCACAAAAAGACAGTTAATTTACAGTTCTCCAAACATCTAACATGATTAGAAAGAATAACGACATGAATACATGAAAACAGTACGAAAAAGCAGACGATACGAAATAATTAAAATCCTTGTAAAAAATATCGATCGAATTTTCCCCACAGATAATAAGTAAAAGATAAAGTTGTCAAAATTTAAAAAAGTAGGCATAGAGTTCTAAAAGAAAAAATGACACTGACAATGTAAAAAAAAAGTGTCATCTTGGTATTATGGCGGGAAGCCGAATATTTTAATCACAGATTAGTAAATGTATTTTTTAATTATAGATTGAATCAATTGAATATTTTTTATATCAACGATCATAATAAACATGTTTTTCAATGTATAGCTAAGCAAAAATGATTATTATTTTTATAATATGATGTGACTCAATTATCTTTGATCCAAGCTTTGACTGCATGCCTTGACTCTATACCATGCCAATTAAAACTAAATTACTTTCCACCCTAGGGATGGATAAGCTATTTTCCACCCGGCTATCTACACAGGAAAGTGCTATTTTCCGAACAGGAGAGATGAAAAAGACTTTGCCATTTCAACGTAAAAATTAGAAGATTGAACATAGTGCCATTTCCAGTGTTATAAAGACTTAGAATATTTCGAGTGATTTTTATATGGACAAAAGACTTAGTGCAAATTGTGATTTTTTTTGGACTTGTAATTCAAACTGTTTGAACATTATTTTTTCGATTATTGTGAACTTTAGCAAATAGTCAGTGACAAATCGGTGATTTTTTTTGGTGAAAAAGTAATGTCAAAATGGGTGTCTCGGAGATACTAATTGGACAGGGAGATCTTTCTCAGCAGATATCGAGACTTTTAACTAACTACAAGAAATCTAAAACCAGAGTTACTAAATCGTATATCGAAACAAGATTGGAGTTACTGGAATCGAACTTTTTGACGTTTAAAACGAATCACTCGAAAATACTCGAAGTAACATCATCGGAAGAAAATAAAAATTTGCAATACTTTAAAGAAGATTTTTACTACAACTGCGAAGATGAATATTTAGAGTTAAAAACACTCATGAAAGAGCATTTAGAAGAATTGGCCCCTAGAACAGTCACTCCAACAAAATGTTGTGAACATGAAAACATGGTTACTGCTCCATTAGCGAAATATGCTTTGAAAACTAAGCTGCCTGCAATAGAAATTCCATCCTTCTCTGGAAATTATAATGAGTGGACTAGTTTTTATGATTTATACAAGTCATTGATCCATGACAATCCAGAACTAAGCAATATTCAAAAGTACCATTATTTAAAAAGTAATCTCAAGGGTGACGCAGAGTTGTTGTTAAGACAATTTCCTTTAACAGAGGCCAATTATTTAAAAGCATTAGAAGTACTAGAGGCCAGGTACAACAACAAGAGACTTATAGTACACTCACATATTACGCGTTTGATTGGACAAAAGAAACTTTCGTTAGAATCCGCAAAAGGTATACGCTCATTATTAGACACCACTAATGAGTCACTGAATGCACTCGATAATGTGGGCGTATCGACTGCTAACTGGGACCCTCTTGTTACACACATAATTGTCGCTAAGTTTGACAGTGAAAGTCATCGGCTTTGGGAGCAAAGGTTTGGGGGAACACGTGACCTTCCGAGTACTAAAGATCTACTGGAGTTCATGGAAATGCGATTTAGAACGCTTGAGTCATTACAAATTACAAACCCGAGGGAAGTTGCTAGTCGCACTCCACAGTTAAAAACGTTCAAAGCAAGCACTGAACCAGTATGTACTATCTGCAGTGAAGATCACTACATTCACAGTTGTAAGGAGTTTACTAAATTGAGTCCAGAAGAACGACGTGATATTGCCAGGGAGAAACAGTTGTGCTTCAACTGTCTTATACCGAGACACAGTGTTCGATTCTGTAGACAAAATACGTCGTGTAAGATTTGCAAACGACGCCACCACTCACTCTTACATTTAAATACTACAGAACCCCAACAAGTCCATGCTGCTAATATTGATGAAGATGAAGAAGAGGTTAGAGATGATGAAGAAGCAACCCAGCTAGCAGTACACACGGCTGATATAACCGGAACGCAAGTCTTACTGGCTACGGCAATGGTACGAATTCGTGGTAAGGATGGCAAAAGACATGCCCTGAGAGCTCTGATCGACCAAGGGTCGCAAGCGTCGTTTATTACAACATCAGCTGCTCAACGTTTGGGATTACACAGGGAACATGTTTATAGCAGAGTCACGGGTATTGATACAAATTTCAGCACAATGTCTAAAGAGATTGTAGGGTTCAACTTATATAACCTGCGTGATAATAAGCCAGTTGTTGAAGTAAAGGCTCACGTGTTGAGAACCCTGTCTTCGATTTTACCTAGAAAAGAAGCAAACGTAACCTGCGCTGCTGAAATAAAGAAATTGACTCTAGCTGATCCTACATTCTACCAGCCTAGTGGTATAGATCTCCTTTTAGGAGCAGAAGTTTACGCACAAATTTTGATGGAAGGTGTTAAGAGATTTGGCTCAGTTTTAGCACAGAACTCGCTTCTGGGTTGGCTCATTTCAGGTAAAGTTGATGGATCCCACACTGAAATGAATGAGGTTGTTGTGATGCACAGCCAACTGCAGACTGATGATATATTACAGCGATTCTGGGAGTCTGAGGAGCTGCAAACAAAGACTCGTATACAGACAGCAAGTGAAGCACAGTGCGAGAAGATATTCGAAGAAACACACTCTCGCACTGAATCTGGGCGTTACATTGTTGCATTACCGTTTTCTACAGATAATGAAACGCCACTTGGAGAATCGAGGAGTCTTGCTGTCAAACGTTTGCTGAACATGGAACGTCGATTCCAACGCGATGAGGTCTTTCAGCAACGTTACAAAGGATTTATGGATGAATACGAGGATCTACAACACATGGAAAAAGTTTCTATAACCGATTTAAGGAAACCTGACGTTTGTTATCTTCCGCATCACGGAGTGCTTCGAGAAGAAAGTACTACTACAAAACTTCGTGTAGTTTTTGATGGGTCTGCAGAAACCAGTACAGGCATCTCACTAAACGAAAAGTTATTGATAGGTCCAACACTTCAGCATGACATACGAGATATCTTCTTGCGCTGGCGTATGCATAAAGTATGCCTAGTGGCGGACATACAACGCATGTATAGACAAATACTTGTGAGAGCCGAAGATCAGGATTATCAGAGAATTGTCTGGAGAAAGAGCACTGCAGATCCTATCAGTGAATACAGGTTATGTACAGTTACATACGGCACGTCGTGTGCTCCATACCTCGCAATCAAAGTGTTGCAGCAATTAGCTTGTGATGAACGTAATGCGTATCCTATCGCCGCGAGTGTATTGGAAAGAGACTTTTACGTAGATGATCTCCTGTCAGGGTGTGATTCAGAAATTGAAGCTATTCAGTTATGTAAAGATTTAATTTGTTTGTTAGAACGGGGAGGGGTCATCTTGCATAAATGGGGCTCTAATTCTATTGATGTATTAAACAGTTTACCAAAGGATGACAGCCAGCCACAAGGAACATTTGATATTAAAATGGACAAGTCTGTTAAGACATTAGGGGTTAAATGGAATCCGAGAAACGACTGTTTCGAATTAAATATGAATTTTTCACATGATGCACATAACAAGTTAACTAAACGTGTTGTACTTTCGGATATAGCAAAAATTTATGACCCTTTAGGATGGCTGTCACCGGCGGTTATAGTTGCTAAGATATTTTTGCAGCGGTTGTGGCTCCTTGGTGTTGGCTGGGATGATGAGTTACCTGTAGACGTTCAGTCAGAATGGGCACTTTTTAAAGATCAAGTAAATAATGTGGAAGTTGTTACTTTACCACGTTGGATTGGAACCACTGCTGCTAATTTGAAAGTTGAGATACATGGTTTCAGTGATGCCTCTAACGTTGCATATGCAGGAGTTGTCTATATTCGCATAATCGATACTTCTGGGGTTACAGTTAAGATTTTAGCAGCCAAAACCAAGGTAGCTCCAATCAAGCAGCTTTCAATTCCTCGCTTGGAACTATGTGGAGCTGTACTGACGGCTAAGTTAATGGAGAGGATTAAGATTTGTTTAAATATTCCTGATGAAAATGTATACGGGTGGACTGATTCTACGATAGTTCTAGCATGGTTGCAAAAACATCCTAATTCGTGGAAAACATTTGTAGGTAATCGCGTTGCCGAGATACTAAATGTTACTCAACCAACTCGGTGGCATCATGTAAATTCGAATGACAATCCAGCTGATTGTGCGTCGAGAGGAATGTCTCCTATACAGCTGCCTCAGCATGAACTATGGTGGAATGGACCCAGTTGGTTAAATTCAACTAATGAAATTGTAGCAAATAATGAATTACATGAAACTGATTTAGAATTTAAACTGTCTACACATACTGTAAATATTGATGAACTACCTAATGAATTTATTATACAAAACTACTCAAGCTTGATGAGATTGAAACGTGTTATTGCTTATTGATTACGATTTGTTGGAATTTGCAAATATAAAATACAGGCAAAACAAGTTGGCCATGCCATTAATATATCAGAAGTATTTCCTGCTTATTTAACTTCTAATGAACTTAAACGAGCTATGAATTGTTGTGTTAAAATGTCACAGAATTGTTATTTTTCTGAAGAAATTGATATTTTGTCGCACTGTCAAGGCGTTTCCAAGAAAAGTCCTTTATATTTTTTACATCCGTTTATTGATGAGAATGAATTGTTGAGGGTTGGCGGCAGGCTCAAAAATGCGCCTATTCCCCGAGATACTAAACATCCCTTTATTTTATCAGGTAAATCTCAATTAGCAAAATTAATAATTGACCAAGTACATAAAAGAACTTTGCATGGAGGCCCCTTGTTAATGATGAATGTTATTCGTGCTAATTACTGGATAACTAATGTTAAATCGTTGGTAAAGTTGCATGTTAGAAAATGTATTGCATGTATAAGATACTCTCCTAGGTTTGCTACGCAATTGATGGGAAACTTACCAGCAGCCAGGGTGACTATATCTAAGCCGTTTTCTAGTAGTGGTGTAGATTTTGCTGGACCTTGTTATTTGAAATCCTCTAAGCTTAGAAATGCCGCTTCTATCAAAGCTTATATTGCCATATTTATTTGCACTGTTACAAAGGCTATACATTTGGAGCTTGTCTCGGAATTGTCTACAAATGCTTTTATTGCTGCGTTTAAAAGGTTTTCATCACGTCGAGGTCATTGTGCGCATTTGTACTCCGATTGCGGTACGAATTTTATTGGGGCTAATTTTGAGCTTGCTAAAATGCTTAATAAATCTAAGGCATCCCTACCCACAGAGCTGAAAGAGCTTCTAGCATCTGATGGCACTGAATGGCATTTTATTTCTCCAGGATCGCCCCACTTTGGAGGCTTATGGGAACGAGGTGTCCGATCAATTAAACATCATATACGCCGCACGGAGAGAAAATCTGACAAAAATACAGTAATCATTACTAAAATATTTCTAAATCCGAGGACAACAAATGTTCAGTAAAAATTGGAAATGGATTTTTGTAAAAGCTGTTAGTAAAGATTACATGTAACGTTTTTGTAATTTCAAGTGTTTAGTATTTAGTATTTACTCTTTAATGATGACGTCATAAACAAATACTAAATGTTTTGTAATTTTAAGAGTTCGGTTGTAATATCGGAAATGATGACGTCATAGACACTTACTAAGTGTTTTGTAATTTTAAGAGTTTTATTGTAATATCGGAAATGGTGACGTCATAGACACTTACTAAGTGTTTTGTAATTTTAAGAGTTTTATTGTAATATCGGAAATGGTGACGTCATATGTAAATACAAATTTTTAGTGACTTTTAGTGCTCTAGTTTTAGTAATTTATCTAGTTTAGTTACCTAATTATAAGTAAACACCTATACAGGATGTTCTAACTGAGAAATCGCATGTCTTTAAGAGGTGATTCTATCGTCATTGTCCTTGTGAGTAGTTTTTGTGCAAAATGACAAATAAATTCACGTCTTAAATATCTTTCGACACCTCTGTTAGCACATCCAGTACGTACGTACGTTAGGTCTTTACTTATAAAAAGGTACTAAACTAGATAAATTACCAATACCACAGCACTAAAATTCACAAAAAAATTGTATTTACCTACAACACTAGTTATAGGTGTTTACTATGTTTAAAGCAAGCACACCGTGTCACCTGGAGCGCTTGCAAACTTGAAATGGCAGACAATATATTACCTGTGCCGTGAGCATCACTTGTATTGACAAAACAGGTTACTTGGAATTACAAAACAGATTAGTTTTTATTATTCAAAAAAATACACTAGTAGTTTCAAGTAAACCATTGTAAATACAAATATTTGCTTACTTGGAATAACAAAACATTACAGTAATATTATTATAAGAAATACGTTAGTAACTTCAAGTAATTCATATGTAAATACTAAGATGTAACCATTAATTATTACAAAAGTTTGTTATTTTGCCTTTTACTAAAACCATTTCTTGAAAATATGAATGAACTTTTTAAAACATACTAAATAGGTTTGCAGTAATTACAAGACTTTAGCTATATTTACTATGATTTGCGATAACCAAGAAAATTTGTAATATCTGGCATTGACTAAAACCGATTTTTAGGAATTACAAAAACAAATACAAATGATTTCCTAAAAATCATTAATATTTGTAAAAAAAGCAAAACTTTTGTAAGTAATATTAAAACTTAGTATTTGCATCAAATACAAATCATTTTTTTAATTTATGGTGGTGTCTTTTTTCTCCGTGCGCGTGATAGGGGATAGTAAACTAACTTTCGAAGAATATAGTACCCTATTGTCACAGATAGAATGTTGTTTAAATTCGCGCCCAATATCAGCCTTGAGCGATTCAGTAGATGACTATACTGCTTTAACCCCTGGGCATTTCTTGATGTTAGGGCCACCGATTGTAGTTCCTCACGAAGATGTGATCGATGTCCCGATTAACCGGCTTAATCGCTGGCAACATATCGAACATATGTTGCAATCTTTTTGGAAACGTTGGACTCAGGAGTACCTAGTCACTCTTCAAAATAGATACAAATGGACCACCCCACAGCATTCTTTAAAAATAAACGATTTGGTGATTATTAAGAATGAATGCCTTCCTCCGTCTAAATGGTTACTCGGTAGAGTTATAAATATACATCCAGGCAATGATGGCTTGGTACGGGTAGTAACAGTTAAGTGTGGGGACACGACTTTAAAACGTCCAATTACTAAATTATGTTTACTTCCTATAAAGTCTTAGTTTCAAGGACTAAGTCGTCCTTGGCTGGCGGTAATGTTCGATTCATCTATTAAAAACTTGTAGGTACTTTAGTGATGCATCAATTCATATTAATTTTAGTTCTGATGTGCGATCATAGATGGCGCTGAAGCGAGTTAAATCGCGGTATGTTTTAGTTTTTCCCAATGCATATATAGTATTCCTACTGGTTGTCATTAAAGTTTTATCAGCCTACGAAAGCTTTCTTATTTACGCGAGTGACAGTTATATGTGAGTGAACACATGGTGTTTTGGATATCTATACTAATACTAATACTAATAATATTATAAAGCTGAAGAGTTTGTTTGTTTGTTTGTTTGTTTGAACGCGCTAATCTCCGAAACTACTGGTTCGAATTGAATAATTCTTTTTGTGTTGGATAGTCCAGTTATCGAGGAAGGCTATAGGCTATATAACATCACGTTACGACCAATAGGAGCAAAGATATAGTGGTAAATGTGTAAAAAACGGGAGAAAGAAGTCACGATTCCACGCGGACGAAGTCGCGGGAATAAGCTAGTATCCTTATATTAACAAGCCTCTTCTCTTCCTTACCTTACATATTTCTTATGGTTTCTGATTAAACCTTTTCTAAGAGCTTGAAGTTGAAGTTGGTCTACTACAGAAGCTTACACCTTCCGTGTGGACTATCTCGTAGTTGCTTAGGCATGGTGTTTTGGATATTATACATATTGGTATACCGACAAGATGGACAGACGACCATGTATAAAATTTTGTCATTAGAAGACGTCCTTTGGCTGTTGATGATGATGATGGTGTGGTGACTGTCCATAATGACGTGATTACTTACACAAAGTTCTTTTTTTAACTTTAATTCAACCCCTTTATTCTCTGGTGATAGATAGATATATAAACTACCATCAGTTTTATGTAAGGAAATTATGTCAGTTCTTCTTATTATTTCAAGTTCAAGAGCTCTTTTTAGATGGAGTTTTCTCCATTATTCTTCAGGGTATATGATGTCATATTCTAATTAGTAACTTTCTTTCAGCCAAACAACCCTTAGAGCTGTGCTTCGGTTTCGGCAGCCTTATCGCCTTCCTCGGCATCATTTACTTCTTCGTCATCTACTTCATGGTTATCAAGCGGTTCTTTGGGAAGTGGTTCGAGAGGGTCATCTGGACCAGGGTTAGCAGCACGTCTGAATACTTTTGGAGGATCATGTGAGTAAGAGTTGGCTTCTTTTTTATTTGTATTCATACCTTTTGTTTTTTTTGTTTTTTACTCGAGCCTCTATGTTCAGGCTCTAGGACCACGTAATAGTAGCTGTAATCGTTCGTTTTAAGTGTTTTAAGGTCTGATCCCACTGCACCGTATCATACCATGACGTAAAAGCAACGCGATACAATCTGCTTCGCGATCTACGGCGTTCTGGCTTACCGTTATATGGAGCGGGAGCAAGCAAGAACGTTTGTACTTATTGCAACGGAGGCTAAGCCAAGGAGACAAAGCAAGCTCTCTAACAAGAATCCTTATTAGTTTCCTTTAAAAAAATGAGGTTTCTTGCAAAAATTGTTCCTCTCTTTCGTAAACTAAGGACTCTCTTAAGACTACAACCTAGCCCTCAAAGAAGATAATAGGTTGCTACTCAATAGATTATGCATGCAACCACCCAAGGCGGTTTAGATCTACACTTTTAACATCAGGGATGGGTGATAGTGGTTATATTTTTGTTAAAAATTCAAAATTAAACTCTATATTTTGCAGCCTGTTCCGGTGGTGCTTCATAGTGGCAGTGCTGGTTGCCATAGGAATATTCCTGTACTTCGACACAAAAGATGCGCCGGAGAGACTCATCTCACTGCTTGGGTTGTGTATTCTGCTGATGCTAGGTGAGTCGTGCGGCTAAAAACTCTGTTGTATTTTGTCTAGAGTAATATCTTAATAATATAAAAAAAAAGTTTCGTTATTTATAACTTCTGAAAAAGAAAAAATAAATTACAAAATGGAATGAGCTAGTAGACCCTGATAGAAGTGAAAGAAACTGTAATATCCGATTCTCACGGCAGTCCAGTTCCGCGGGACCGCTGCATTACTGAATCCCCCACGGCAGTATTTTACAGGTACAGTTGTCCGTCAACTGAGTCCTATCAACTCCTGTCAGTTTTATGTCCAATTCGATTGCGTTTACCGATAACGCGGCGCGCTGTATATTCCTATATTCCACAGAAAGTACAATTTTCTGTGTTTATGCATACTGTCATATTAGAAAACTGCTAGTGGTAACACTTCTTGAAACAAACTGGATCTTGGTTACTGGTCCAGTTTAATGGCAAATCTGAACCAGTAAGTCTGGACAAGGTTCGGTTTTATGGGGGTCACTGCAAACGGAATGTATGTGTATAAGTAGCAGAAAACAGTACCTGCAAAAAAACTGTAAACAGCCTGAACTACGTGTAAAACGATAGCAATAGAATTGCTTTGTATAGCTTACTATAAGACTTCGTTCTCGTAGATATGGTGGCAGAACCCTGCTATTGTTCTTACACCTTGTAATATTCTCCAGGCTTCGTCTTCTCCGCGCACCCTGGCCGCATCAACTGGCGCAGCGTGACCCTGGGGCTGCTGCTGCAATTCCTCTTTGGAGTGCTGTTCATCAGGGTTGAACCTGGACGAATTGCGCTGCAGTGCTTCTCTGATAAGGTAGGTATATCATACTCTTCTCTCTTAAGGTTTCTCACTACTGCTAAGTATTTTACTTTAAAATTATTTTTACACTCTTTCTTTTACTTTCCTATTTTGTACTTTCATACACTTCTAGGTGGCATTTTCTGATGATTGATTGATCTGATTACATGATGCCGATGATATTATGGATGTAAACGTACTTAGAGGTAATTGGAGTATAGATAGTGGTACATAGTCATAAAGGGGAGAAGTAAACCCCATGTAAACCATGTGTAATTGATTTTTTCAATATTTTCCCCCTTTTTCTCTTGTCTGTCGAGTTTTTATGGAAAAAAACTCCATCCTAGAGCCTAGCTTTTAAATTTGATGATGATGAAGGTTTATTTTTGTAAGTAAAATTTGAAATTACGTATTAATATAAAAATATTATTATTTTTAATTTTAAATAAAAATTATAATTTTAATTTTTGGCTCTTTAGGTTGCCAACCCCTAGACTAAGCAAATGTTGCAGGAGCAGCTATCGTGGCTAAACAAGTTAACCACACTGTTTATAAACCTTGTTCAGGTGGCTACATTCCTGATGTACGGCGTGGAGGGAGCTGCCTTTGCCTTCGGAGACCTGCTGGTCAGGACTGAGGGTGTCTTTGCGTTCAGTGTGAGTCTTTACTTAAATATGTTATTAATAAGTACCAAGAGGTCAAGGAGATGGCTCTGAATAGAGATAAATGGAGAAAACTCCACCGACAAGAGCATAGCTCTTAAATTAAAAAGAAGAAGAAGTCAAAAGCACAGCGTAGAATGTCTACGATGTACAATCCACCTATTAAAAATCGCAGGGTGCATTAGATGTAGGCCTACTATAGGGGAAGCCTATGTTCAGCAGTGGATGTCCATCTCGTGGCTAAGCTTCTGACCGGTAAAAAATTCTATAAGGCATTAAGCCCGCCAATTGTATCAATAAAGTTTAAATAAATAGTTAATATGAAATACGAAGTATAATTCTGTTTTATTTGAAACCACATACATCTACTTAGACGATTGATTAGATCAATGCTTATGTTCTCCTTCCTATTTATTTGTGAAAGAGAATCTAATGAGGTTATTTCTTCCAGACTCTCCCAGTGATATTCTTCTTTAGCATGCTGGTGGAAGTACTGTTCTTCTGGGGTGCATTACAATGGTTCGTGCTGAAACTTGGAGAAGTATTGAGGGCGCTTACCTCGACGACTGTCTGTGAGAGTGTCATCGCTGTGGGGAACGTTTTTTTGGGAATGGTGAGTCCGCATCCCCAAACAGTTTACTGGTAGATAATGCCTTAAGATAATAAGTCCGCCAATTGTGCAATTTTTAGAGCATAAAAGTTTAATTAAATTATACTACTTTTGGGTCGCAGCGCAGTCGTAATAACAGTTATGTTATCAAATGAATTTGTGAATCAGTATTGTAGTGTTCATAAGTATGTATCAGGAAGGTTCTATTACTTAACGGAACATGTCTTGCTGTAACTCAATACGCTGATGATGAGATGATAAATGAATGAGTTGAGTTGCTACTAAGGGAAGAAGGGTGTACAACTAATGGTGTAATCCCTTCTAGACGGAGTCTATCCTGCTGATCAAGCCGTACATCAGTCTGCTGACACCTTCGGAAGTCCACGTCGTCATGTCTTCGGGCTTTGCCACCGTGTCCGGCAAGTTTGTCTCTGTTTATTCTTACCTCTTTATTAATATACTTTAATTATACTAGAGGTGCTCGTAGCGCAGTGGTGGCAGCGCTTTGGTAGCGATACCGAAGTTAAACAACGTACAGCGCGGTCGTGTTTGGATGGGTGACCATTCCGACTATATAAGTGAAGTATATCACGAGCGTCTCCGTGCTTCGGAAGGCACGTTAAGCAGTTGGTGCCGGCTATTATCGGTTTATATTGGTAGTTAAGCATTGTCAGAGGCCCTATTAGCGGCTTGATAAAATCAGACAGCAAGGTGGTCGCTTGGAAACACCCTTCCTCCAATCCGCTCTGAGCCGATCCGCAGTGAAATGCTTAGGCTGGTTTTAGTATCACGCGTACCGTCAGTAAGGATCGCTCCGCGCGGACAGATCTGTACAAGCTTCAGGGAGCGTTTTAGAGTAATACGGAGAGGTCCGTACGGACGACCGTCCCCGCGGACAGCTCTGCAGCCATCCGCATAACGCGTCTGTGCCGCGGAGCTATCCACGCGGACCACGCTTGCCGCTTGCGCGCCTCTGGCTTCAGGCTGGTTTTAGTATCACGCGTACCGTCAGTAAGGATCGCTCCGCGCGGACAGATCTATACAAGCTTCAGGGAGCGTTTTAGAGTATTACGGAGGGGTCCGTATAGACGACCGTCCGCGCGGACAGCTCTGCAGCCATCCGCATAACGCTTCCGTGCCGCGGAGCTATACGCGCGGACCGCCGCGCCACTTGCGCGCCTCTGGCTTCAGTGAGCGAGCATTTCACGTGCGGAGCGCACGTGTCACCTCAGTACAGTCATCAGTCTTGCGCCCGTCTGTACACCGCGGCGGTCAGGGCGATACTAAAACGACACACGCGGACGATCAGTCTGTGCGGAGCGATCCTTATGCTGCGACACGTCTGGCCAATAATTCGTCCTATCGCGAATCATCTTCGCGAATACGAAAGCCCTTCGCGCCGCTGTCGGTAAAATGCGGGACATCAAAGGGTTTTGTCGCGACAAAGTTCGTGCGGTTGGCTACACTTCGCGCGCTTTAGTTGACTGCGAGATGCCTAGCGTGTTCAACTTAAACTTTTTGGCATGGACTGGAATAACGACAGAATTTTGGA
Organism: Pyrausta aurata; assembly: GCA_963584085.1. Taxonomy (NCBI): domain Eukaryota; kingdom Metazoa; phylum Arthropoda; class Insecta; order Lepidoptera; family Crambidae; genus Pyrausta; species Pyrausta aurata. The sequence continues at coordinate 45,266 of CAUZXH010000387.1, forward strand.
ATTTATTCAAAACTACGGATCGGAATCAGTTTTATGGAATTTATTTTTGTTTAAGTAATAAAGATGCAGTAAATAATTATTAGTAGCCATCTTATACAGCGCGACCGCCTCTTCCATGTTTTCCGCGAAATGAATTATCGCGACTCTCTAGATTATCACGACATCGGGAAGCTATTTGTAGTCTGGCCAAGCACTTCGTCATGGATCAAACATGAATCATATTTTATCGCGACAACGCGAACACGAATCTTCGCCTCGAAGTGTGGCCGTAGCATAACTGACGGTACGCGTGATACTAAAACCAACCTTACAGGCTAACTTTACTTTTTTTATAATCATACTTACTCCGGAGCTCTATTTTTGAATCACTCGCGTCAAGATGGCGTGTGATATTCAATGATTAAAGTCGAATTTTTTGAATACTCACGTCTATATTTCGCGTGGTTTTCGTTGACTTTTTATTTGTTTTCGAACGAAAATCACACGCCAATTCACGCCATAACCAAGCGAGTGATTCAAAAATAGGTCCCCTGATCGGCTCAATATAATAGTAACAGTCTATTCACTCTCTTCTTGAAAACGTCAAAATTGTAGTTGTCAGGGAACACTTTTTTGTGTAAACTCTGGCCCCATTAATACAGTTTTATTTGGGAGTTAGGCTACTTAAAACATTGAGATAAATAATCACTTAAAATGTTTTCCGGGAGTTTTAAAAAGGAGCTATACTAGGTGGAAAAAGTTGAAATACGAAAAGAGCACAACAATATCTACAGCTAAGATAGCTAATTTTAAAAGGTCCTGGAAAACATTCCAGGTCCAGGCAAAACTACAAATCTTTTGGGTTACCAGTTAGTTTAAATAATCAGTCCGACTCTAATCTATAGATGTATGTATCCAACGGAGCTATAATAACATTGTATAGATTATAGTTAATCTAAAAATTTATATGCCAATGACTCAGATAGTGTTATCAACATTATTCTACATAACTACGCAATAATTTATTATTTAGATTAGCAACGTCATTTTTGGTATCTTGATCATAAATTGTTAAAATTCATTACCTTAGGCCAGTGGTTTCTAAACTTTTAGAAAATAGAAAATGCTTTTAATAACTAACGCCTGTATCTGAGTACATCTTTGATGTTGATACAAATTCACTAAATTTTAAGTTTAATACAGATATAAGTCAAAGTAAAGTAAGCCTGTAAGCATCCCACTGCTGGGCAAAGGCCTTACCTCAAATATTAGGTAGTATTAGCCACTCCACCACGGGGGCTCAGTGCGGATTAGCGGAGGGGTGTTTGCAAGGCATGCGATTAACCTAGCTGTCAGATTTGACCATTCCGACCATATTTAAGTGACGTATATCACGAGCATCTCCGTGCTTCGGAAGGCACGTTAAGCAATTGATCGCGGCTAATATCGGTTGATATTAGTCGTTAAGCCTATTCAAATGCCCTATGGGCGGCTTAATAAAATCTGACTACAGATACTTTCCTACAAATTAAAACACATATCGAAATATATTTTTTTACAATTTTTAGTCTAGCCCGTGACCACGAGCGCTGTAAAGTGTTCGAAACGTCGGGATGAGAAATCAAATAAATTATCGCGAAATTGTCCGTAAATTGTGTTTTATTTAATGTGTAATATTCGCGTAAACTTCAGAAATAAGTAAAACACATACGTTACGAGTAATAACTACTTTATTAACATCATTATCTTAGTATCATAAATTACCTCTATAATACAAAGGTACTTGTATCGTGTGGTTTTTATCTTTTATTGAGAAATTCCTAGTTAACTTTATCTAAATTATAAATCTTTCTATGTTGGACCACAACTATTGTTCGATTAGTTTGTCGCAATGTTTTTTAAAAGAATTGAGTTCGCAACAATCACTGATAAGTACTTATTGCAAATTAATTTAATCCAGTTGCGAAGGTAGTTAAAGGAAAGACATAGAAGCTGCTTGCTAATATGAATGAATTAATGAATGACTTTATTCGACACAAATAAACAAAAAACACAGAAAAGAAAAATACAATATCATTTACGACTTGAATAAGGCTCTGTGGCACCATCTAACTAATTTATGTAAGCGCTATGACTGTCATTATAGATTTCTAAGACAAATTTTTTTGCTTAGTCTGGCATCAGGCAGGATTATCAGTCTGGACGCTGGAATTTTCGCGGTTCAATGGTTTTTTTGCCTAAAGGTCATGGTATAGTACGGTGCACTGAAAATAAACTTTAATATTTATCAACCTTTCAGTCCGTGTAGGTTACACGACGAGACAGATGCCAGAATGATGGTGAAAAGTTTTTTTTTTAAATTAAGTAGTAGTTACAGACATTTCCCTTCCCACAACTTAATACTCAATACTTTATTGCTTAATCATGTACTCACACACTATAATTCTATTTTTTTCTCTACGTCAATCTAATCCGAGCGATTTCACCCAAAAGCCTATTCACATTCTAACATTAAAGATGTTTGTTTTTTATTTGATCCAAAGTTGCTTCTATGCTTTAGTCCTACGCTTTAAAGATATTTTTTGGCATTGGTGAAAGCGCGTTTTGTTATACAAGGCCATGTTTTATGACTAAGATATGATAAAATTATAACATTGATATAATTAATTACGTGGGTAATAAAAGACACTTTCCCTAAAATATTGAAACCTGTTTGGTCAACTTAAATATATGTCATTACGTTATTTTATTTTTAGATGGAGAAGTACATTTAGATCTTAATTAGTTAGATCGTTATCGAAACATTAGAGATTGTAACAATAATTTCTAGATAGCTTTTTTGATGGTAAACGGATCCCATCCTATGATTATTATTTGAGGACTTTCATGAGTCAAACACCATCACAATTTTATAAAGTTCTTTATTCGATCACCACACTTATCTTTTATACAAATCATTATTTCTAACCATAATAATTATAACGGCACTTCAACATAGATTTATTTCCACCACCTTTCGCTTCGGCGGTTAGCACTAGACTGCCTCGCTTTTCGAGTGCGCCTCGCAAGTAAGAAAGTAGGAGGAGAAGGGGCAGTCTGTGTTGCCACTTTATAAACAACGATAACGGTATTTGGTAAAGTAACAATACTCATTTTTATACAAATATTAATAACGTTAACTGTTATTGCATTGAGTTAATATTACTACAGGTCTAACTGATTAAATCTAAATACAAAAATCATCACATTCGGCCATCCTACCTAGTGCACCTCCTGGTGCATTTGTCTCTGCATATATTCGTATATCAATACTATTACAGTATACTACGTTTTACAAATTATGAGCAATAAAGATTATGTTAAAATTTTACTGCTGAGCTCACCACATCAAAAATATTACAAATTGTACTTATTAAAACAATCATCACATTCGGTATTTATATTAGCACTACAAAATTAATACGACTTTCGAGAAATAAAGATTATGCTACAATAATACTGTTGAGCTCACTTTGTAATACACAGCATATATAAATCAATCACAAAAATACATATAAATAACAATAACCATGTTGCTTGCTAGTACTTTTTATAATTATACTATTTTTGGTTTACTTTGAGTTGCCGCAGCTCTGGCAAATATAGATAGATAGCTTTTGCCCGCGACTCCGTTCGCGTGGACTTCAGGTTCGTCCCGTCTAGTCTAGTAATAAGTAAGAAATACGGTAACTAAGTAAGCACTGCAGAGCCCTAAATTGTAGCCTATATGTTATTCTGATGTATAAGCTATATTGTGGTAAAGTTTCATTCAAATCCATTCAGTAGTTTTTACGTGAAAGAGTAACAAACATCCATACATCCATACAAACTTTCGCCTTTATAATAGTAGTAGGATCTATTGAATATAAAGGTTTACTGAAATTTTGACTAACTAGCCAAGGCTAAAGTATTAATTCAGTGCCCTTATACGACTTGCAGCAACAAAAGTTTAAAACATCTTAGCTATAATAGAAGAGAATAGAATTTTGAAAAATATTATTTAAAAAAACATACATTTGATATAAATAACACAATCACAATGAGTATAATTTATTATGTTAACATCTACTGCTACTGTGTACATGTTTACGTAAATAAAGAAATCATTTCTTATCGTTTTTAATGATTTACTTAACCAACTCCCCGTAAAGTCAAGATAGGCTGTACAAATCTGACTAAAACAATAGATATTTTGTATACGTTTGAAAATAAAATATAAAGTAGATCCATTTCAAAGAGTTGCAGAAAAATATTAAAGAAAAAAGAACTTTAAAGCCTTTCAGCATTATTTACCAATTTATTCGTCATGACCTAAGAGGGCATGGTCCAATTTACAATTAAGCTATTATCACTCAATTGCAGCAAAATAATCCCCCCTATTTTACTTATTAAATATAAAATGTAAATGATGTTTTAGTTCCAAGTTTTCTAAAAAAAAAAACCGTTGTTTTACATTCGTGTCCCAATAACTAACTTTTGTGGCAGATGCAATTTCTAAATGAAATATCTACGTTTGTCCCAAGCCAATTTTTATGGATTGAGCTGAATTTGTTATAATAAATTGACGGATACTTTCAGTCAGGTCTTTTTTAAAATCGTAAAATTTTAAAATACTTTTATTTGCCATGTAGATGACGCAGAGAAAGTGTTACAAAAAATAACCCTTAACGTTTGTGATCTTTGTGCCTTTGAATGTATTTACAAAGGGATATTTGATTCTGACATGATACGTGAATACTTTTCGCTCAAAACAATTTACCATCAGCATAAGATTCTATTCTACCTTTCTGCATGGATAGAAACGTTAATATTATAGTTAAATGAGTAATGATTACTCTGTAAATGACAAATAGAGAAGCAAACTTTTCAGAATTTACTTTTTATATTTATAAATATGCAAGAGTGCACTCTTGATTCTACAAGTTTAGTAAAATTATGGATCGCCAAAATACAGATTCCTAATTTGGAAATTAGTGAACTCATCTTTTTGTACTGTATTTACCAACTTGACAATATAATAAATGAGAAAATTCTCATGATGACTACTACCACGGTACAGGTTGAGTACTAATTCGATGGTAGACGGCTGATTGTTGTTATATACTATGTGTATGTGTTTGCGTTGAGAGGGATTTCAAAGTAAAATAAAAGGATATTTTCACAGCAATTCAACTTTTATCTTTTGACGTAAAAAGCAAACTTGTCAAAATAATAAAAGGAAGATTCAAAAACAATATATCTAAAAAAAGATTGGTTTGCCACACTATGAACTACTATTATTGTTATTGAAGTGGTACAATAAACGTTTATTTCTTTTATTTTTAAGTTTGACATCTCATTCTACTCGCAACCACAAACATCTTTAAGTTTTCGAAACGTTGGGATCTTAAATTACAAGATTTTAGCGAATAATATCTGCAAATTGTATTAACAAAGACATATTTGGTGAACATACATACACATTATGCACAGTCGGTGAATATACAGTGGATACCCACAACAGTTAAAATATAGGAATTTTGCAAACAAAGCTAAAGGAGTCAATATAAATTGTGTGAAACGGGACCTACAGGTGGCTCGACGGCTCTTACCATCTGCGACGCATAGAGGTCCTTATTGTTTTCAGACTTCTATTGAAAGATGTCGATGTCCTCAGCCTTGATCCCGAGCTCAGTCTTCTTTTTCGACCCGACCGACCTGGTCTGGCCTCATACACCTCAGTCTTAATACCCTAGTCCTCTGACGTCCGGGAGGCTCATCCGGCATGCCAGCATGTAGAAAACACCTACGCCGTGGACATCCTAGTCCTCCGACGCATAGGCGGGGCGCTGCGGCCTGGCTATTGCTCCAGTGCTGAGTGCGCAGTCACGTCAGTCACCTCGACAAATTCGTCTTCATGGCCTCGGAAAAAGTAAATTTGTATTAGAAGTCTTTCTATATAATATATAACAATATACACGATACGTGAATTAGGATAAATGAATATTGTATTCAATGCTTCTCTTCTGTAGGTACGATTTTTAATATGCGATATAATTTGTGATAAATAATCTGTTAATACTAGCTTCAAATGCAATATTCAGCCATCAGGATGAGAGTGTATTGCGATGCAGCTTTTAATGTTTATCAGCTGATTTACTGTCAAATTAGTAATTCGTATGTTGTTCTCGAATTAAATTGATAATATCATATTATAACATAAACATATACATTACAATATTCATTCATACTATTGTAGTATTATTTAAATATAATTCATACATTCATAGTATTCGTTTACACTAAATTGAATTGAACAGCCTGGATATTGAACGGATTAAGTTGAATCGCAATACGCCCCAAATAGGGAATTCGCATCTAACCGTTGTACCTACGTTTACTAAAACTCAAGAAAATAAAAGGAAACACTGCCCAAGCGACATACTTCCCCGCCATGTTATTGTCTAACTTTATCAAAATCCACCCAAATAATTGAAGACACCATTCATGAGTTAAAAGGGGATATCATTATAGTGTGAAGGAATATTTTAATGATGAATTTTAATATTTTATATTTGATGTTGCTAACCTCATTTTAGATGTATACATATTTTTACAATACGTAGATGATATGATTTAATTTTTAATTCCATGTATTAAAATCTCATAATCGTATTATAATTTAAAATAAAATAAAACTTCAGTAAATAAAATAACAATAAAATAAAAATAATTATCCAGCACGGTCGAAGTATACCTACGTCAACCGTAAAATAATCTTTATCTTGACATTTGATTCGTCAAAATGCTAATAAATTATTATTGATATTTAGGCACATATTAATGATGAATTGATTAAACTGTAATTTAATAATTTTAATTCACGAATACTTCGCTGAGGTCATAATGTAACCAATAAATTAACTATCTTTTGCATGTTATTGTCTGCTTGTTACATATCATGAGTTTTTAATTTAATATGAAAATATTTGCTATCTACTAAAGGACACACTTGGTCCACGCGACACACCTGGTCGCTACATAAGGACACACTCGGTCCACGCGACACACCTGGCCGCTCCTTAAGGACACACATGGTCCACGCGACACACATGGCCGCTACTTAAGGACACACTTGGCCCTCACGACACACTTGGCCGCTGCTTAAGGACACACTTGGCCCTCGCGACACACCTGGCCGCTGCTTAAGGACACACTTGGCCCACGCGACACACCTGGCCGCTATATCTACCTTGTAAAATTGGATCGGCACAGTGGCCTTAATTTCAAGTTAATTATTGAATCAAATACAACACACATTAAAATGAACTTGAATTGTATTAAAATTTAATTAAAATAATTATTTGGATGGAACTAGTAATATCTCTTAAAGCCTTCATTTTAAGTCATGCATCGAATTAAATTGAATTACAAATGAATCGAACTAAATTAAATTGATGAATTGAATTGGTTTAAATTGAATCCAATTTAGAACTCACTATTGGTCATAACTCACGAACATAGTTTTTATAAGTCTTTTTCTACGACTGCCAAATAAAAAAAGGAATGGTATATATTCAACTTTTGAAATAATTTTTTTTTAAATATTTATTTATAAAAAACAGAATATTAGCCCTACAACAGATGTAGGTTAAAATGTTTTTTTTTAAAATCTACTAAACACAGCTACAAGAAAATAACAATAATATTGAGTACCTATTTCGCTTTGTATTTCGTATTTGGATTGAGAAACGATCATAGTAGTTAATATTAAATTTGGCTTTTTAGTTGCACCAATTACATAAATCGCGCATTGTGTTTTCATAAGCCATTAGCAAAGAGTAGCCTTGCCCAAATGATTTAATGATAACACAGCACAACTACGTCATGTTAGCACAGGCTAGGTTCGTATCAAGAACAAACCCAGTGCTAGCTGGACAATTTTTATTACCTACTTAGATATCAAGTAAACTTGTGTATTCGTAACCACTGAACACTAGCAAGGAGTTGCCTTGACCAAATGGTCAGTTGGAAACTTAACACGATTTAATCAGGATAGTAAGTGCTAAGCAAAATAGAATTCAATCCAAACACACTGCTCGATGTAAAGCAAAATCGTTACGTTATTGAAACTATTTTATAAGAAACATTTTATTACTCTAATCATATGAATCAAAAATAGTACGTACCCTTTGTGAGCTGCAGGTTTCCACTTCTGACTTTTCATGAGTCAAACACCATCACAATTTTATAAAGTTCTTTATTCGTTCACCACACTTATCTTTTATACAAATCATTATTTCTAACCATAATAATTATAACGGCACTTCAACATAGATTTATTTCCACCACCTTTCGCTTCGGCGGTTAGCACTAGACTGCCTCGCTTTTCGAGTGCGCCTCGCAAGTAAGAAAGTAGGAGGAGAAGGGGCAGTCTGTGTTGCCACTTTATAAACAACGATAACGGTATTTGGTAAAGTAACAATACTCATTTTTATACAAATATTAATAACGTTAACTGTTATTGCATTGAGTTAATATTACTACAGGTCTAACTGATTAAATCTAAATACAAAAATCATCACAGGACCATCAATTTGTTTTAACTAAGCAAAGCAAATGTTTTACAATCGCACCTAACGTTACTTGGTAATAAAAATCCGTCAGCCAACATGATCAATTAGGTACACCATTTTACGTTAACCTAACTATAACCCACCTGATCATTAATCTTTTTATAACCGAACCACTTTACGTCTTTACGTCCTATCAAGGTCACCGCCGGCTAAACACCCCAAGACCCAAAATCACTTCATCTCTTGCTTGTTTTTGTGGTTGCATGTGCAAGCGATTTTCAGATTCAGATTCATTTTTTTTTACATGAAAACACGGTACATTTGTTTTTTTTCATTTAAAAATGCCACCTCGTTTGTACGTTAAAGTTTCTTAAAGTTAAATGATGTAACCGGGGTACTAATGTTTGGCCAAAAGCGTTTCCTAAAATATCACATCGCAAACTATTTTACCCGGCCCTAAAGGTGTTAATTGTCTTTAACTTACATCTCATAGCTCCAGACCTTATAACCACGAGTGACTACATTACCCTCATCCCACAGGAACCATCCTCGCCGCATACATCGGCTTTGGAGCTGAACCAGCCCACTTAGTGACGGCTAGCATCATGTCGGCTCCTGCCGCCATCTGCTACTCCAAACTACTCATGCCAGAGACGAAGAGATCGCTTACCACGGTGGATAATATACAGCCTGTGCCTAGGTAAGACTATAGACTGATAAACAAAAGCTGCCTGTGTCATCGTCATCGTCATTATCAACCAAAGGACGTCCACTGCTGAACATAGGCCTACCCCATGGTTTTCCACAACGACCGGCTGTGAGCAGTCTGTATCCAGTGTGAACCTGCGATCTTTACAAGGATTAAGTGTAAAGTGACAATGCTAGCGAATTAAAGAAAATGGTCTGTAACAAAACTCATTTAATTTGTTAAACTCAAAGCACAGAATATATAACTCGAAGACACTGCATCAATTATGTGTTTGTGAGTCGAATAAATGTATTTTTTTTTCTTCTCTCTTTCTTATTAAGTAAACGAAACGACATCGCGGTGTAACTGGGCATCCATTAGCAGTTTTTGGAACTTCATTATATTATGGAACACAATCTTAAACATTTTATTAACACAATCTTAACACAATTGTGAATTTCTTTCAGATATCCAAGAAGGTAACAACAACTTGCTTGCAAAAGTGATCAGAACCTAAATGAAATTAACTATAAGTAAACCGCTTCATTGAGACTACGCCTGCGGGGCGGCGGGGGGCGGGGGGAGACTAGAGCGGGTAGCGTGAGGGGTGCGGGCGGCGTTGATACACCCGCCCGCACCGCTCACGCCGCCGCGCAGGCAAAGTCTCAATCTCAATGAAGCGGTTTACCTATACATAATATCTTTAAAAAACACTGCTTTCACAATTCACATGCTGGCACAGACTTTTCCTTAAGCTATAATTTACTTACACGAAGCACTTATAACAACACTTTTTTACACTCTCTGTGGCACAAGATCAACTAACAGTCAACTTTTTAACTTTTATACTGAGACAGCAGAATTCACTGAACTTACTGACCACCAGACCAAACAAGGTAGCCATACTATTAATATTTGAAATCTAACTGCCTCGGTGGCGCAACGGTTATAGGATCGCATTTTAAGCGACGGCTAGAGGTCCCAGGTCCTCTGGGTCGATCTCTGGGTCAAGACAAAAATATATACCTGGGTTTTTCTGTTCAGAAATTCTCAGCGTAGCCCGGATTATGGAAGTTGGTGGTGTTTACCCCCGTGCCTCGGTGCGCACGTTGCGCCGTCGGTCCTGCGCCTGATCTCTCTCCGGTCGTGTCAGATTGCTGTCCCATCGGGCTATGAGAGTGAAAGGAATAGCGAGTGCACCTGTGTTTGCGCAAACACTTGTGCACTAATGGCCCATGCAGTCGGTTAGTCGGCATAGTCGGCTAGGGAGACTATTATTATTACTATTATTATTTGAAATCTATATCTTTCTCTCTTCCAGCGAAGACCAATCCGCTCTATCCGCGGCTACAAGAGGAGCTACCAACGGCATCGCCCTCATCCTCAACATCATCGCCAACATTGTCGCCTTTGTATCCTTCATCGCGTTCGTCAACGGAGTCCTGGGCTACGCTGGGGGGATGTTGGGGAACCCTGACCTTAATCTGGAGTGGATCTTTGGAAAGGTGTTTATACCGCTGTGCTGGGTTATGGGTGAGTAATCAGGATTTAGTGTAAATATGGGAACGGAAACGTGGACCATGACAAAGAAAGATAGGGAGAGACTGGAAGCGTTTCAGATGTGGTGCTGGAGGAGGATGGAGAGAATTAGCTGAAAAAAACTAATGAAGAAGTCTTGAACTTGGTAAAGGAAAAGAGAAAACTAATAGAAACAATTGAGTGTAGAAGAGGGAGAATACTGGGACACTTGATACGACACGACAGTTTCATCAGAACGATAATAGAGGGAAGAATAGAAGGAAAAAGGAAGAGAGGAAGACCAAGAATAAGCTATATGCATCAAATAAAGCAATAGTTGAATGTTGTGTCGTATCAAGAGCTTGGCTCTTAAATTAGATGATGATGATGGGAATGGAATCCATTGCGGTATCCAGTTTGGCTTCTAGTATAGTAAGGAAAGGAGTAAAGAGAAATCTTATATTATGGACTTGTTGTTTATTTATTTATTTTTGTTGGCAAAAGCTTTTACCAGAAAAGATAAAAGGTACTAAATTAAAGCTTAGATTTTAATAGATTTCCTATTATGAAACTTGTCTAAATAGAAGGAAAAAAGAATGAAAAACATATTAGTTTTTAACTTCATAGACGCATTTCTTTAAGTAGAGACCTGATAGACAAATAAGCACGACCACTAACCAACGAATAATTTAAATATAGAACTTCATTTCGCATGAAGTATGGTACAGATAACGCTAATGGGAACTTATTAAACATTGTGAAACAGGCTGTAAGAGTAGTAAGTATCCAGACTTATCAAGCCACTCTAAGGTTCTGTTCATGATATAAAAGTATGTATATCCAACTAATGGATAACACAAATAAAGAACGTAATTTAAACAAATTATGCATACCTATAATTATAGGTATGCAGTACCAACTTATCTGGAGGCCAATTCTCGTGCAGTTCGTATACGAAAAAATTTCACCGATCGAATTATCTTTTTCAAAGCTACAGTTATTGCTTTATCCGGGTCACGATTTCTATGCATTTTGATTTCTTTCGTGATGTAGTTTTTTTTACGTGGATATATTAAGTACTTGATTTTTTCGGTAAAACCGTGATACTCGTAATCGAATTACCACACGAAATAAGTTTGATCATGTGAAAATCGGCCTCCTGGCAGATAACAAGACATTGTGAAGCAGGCTCTTTGCTATGGACCAAATTTTTATTAATTGACTTATTCAGCATCTCCGTACTTTCACATTTAACCATTGCAAATGTAAGTTGGAAGTTGTTATTGAAACTTTTCAGGAGTACCATGGGAAGAGTGTGAGCTGGTCGGCTCTCTCATCGGCCTGAAGACTGTAGTCAATGAGTTCGTGGCCTACCAGAGGATGGGGGAGATGAAGAAAGCTGGACTGCTCTCGGTGAGCACTTTATTTCATTGTTGTTACACATTTATGAACATGGTAATTTTTATCGTCAAGCTTTTTCTTTTACACCTCTATCACTTCCACTGAATAGATAAATAAGGTTAGAAATGCCCCGGTCAGTGCAGCAGAGGTGAGCTAGTTGTGAGCATATGCATGAGCAGAACTTCAGTCGCGTGACAGGAGCGTTGCAGTAATATTCTGCAAGAACAGCGATTTTGTTGCACCAAGTATTTAAAAAAATATTCATTGATGACTGTGCACGCACATTACTAACAAAATTGCTAACTTAGTAACTTTTAAAAACATCTTAGACTTAGCACGCAATGTATCGCATCCAATTTGCATGGTTCGCTTGCGTACACAACGATAGGGATGTAGCTCACGGCACAGTAAAAATATCGATAAATGGTAATTTCCCTACTGATGTATTAAGAGATTAAAACATGATTAATTAGTAAAAATAAATATTGTTTATAAGTTTTACCGTTCCCATAAATGTTAGAATTTTGTATAACTTATTATGTATGGGTTTACATTTTTAGATAGCATATTTATATGGGAAGGCTATAGAGCCTTCCCCTATAAATATGCTATCTAAAAATGAATCTGACATATTTTATAACCAGACGAATAGTTTCTGATATTAGCGCGTTCAAACAAACAAACAAAAACATCCAGCTTTTTAATTAGTATATTATAGATAAATGTTATATTTTTACGTCCTTTGACACAACACGTAGACTTGACTTAAATCGGGTCTGTTTTTTTCTAATTTTTTTATGTTGCATGTCTTACTTTTAATTTTTCTTGTTTGCTATTAATAAATAAAAAAAACTTATACGGGGATGTTATCTTTTTATTAAATACCAGCTCATATGGTAATGATACCTACCCAAATTTAGACTCAGAATTGCATTCGTGACCTAACCATAGTTAAATCGGATTAACTACGTACACAAATCAGCTATCAGAACTGTTGTTTAATGAAACATCGGGATCTACGCCTATCGTCAATTATATGTAATTCTTTCGATCCATGCATCTAGCATAGCATGAAAGTTGATGCATAATCAACAACACCTAAACGCAGTTTCTACGAAAAGTTTGCAGAAAAGTTTTACATCGAACACCTTTCGACAACATGAGAGGGTGGATGTCCACCTGCAATATGACCTTCTGAAGGTTGCAGGATTGCATTGGACACAGTAGACCGCTTGCGACCGTGGTCGCTGTGGAAATCTGTGGGATCTATTTAACTATTCTGTTAAAACAAAAAAATATATGAATAAAGTCTCTTCTCGACAGCAACATCAATCACAAACATGTGTCAAAACATTGCGTCTTCAGACATGTCAAATTATTGACAAAAATAAAATAACAAATATGTTAATATTAATTTATTTTAATATTTTTTAAATAAAATTATTAATGCTAAGCAATACGTAAAAGTATTAATTTTCTCTATTTCAAGTAAAGTATAGCAACACCATTTTTTCTTATTGTTTTTTATCGGAAGGTAATTGTACAACCCTTTGATGCGATCAAATGTACCGTAAAATTATCCAAATATGCAAAACTAAAATCTTATGGTTTTTTTTCAATTCATAATGAAAAAATACATTACACCGGTAATTGAAGTTATCGATATCGATCGACCTAAAATATCGACTTTTACCACAACGTAGTATTTTGACATTAAAGAATGAACGTAGCGGAATGATGATTGATGGTTCCACTGCTAGCAGCTCTGTGATTGGTAGTTGGTTTGACGTACTAATCACACCAATCACAGAGCTCCCAGCGGAAAGTGTGATTGGTTTGTGATATTGATGCGTTGATTCATTGATTGGAGCTTTTGGCACTGCAGCAACAACGCCGTACCGCCCACCGGCGACACAGGTTCTCATACAAACGAAATGTCAAAACGTTTCTAACCTTATTTATCTATTCAGTGATCACTTCCTTCGCGCCGCCTGTATTTTCTCTGTATAGACCAATGGTTGACTGGTAGAGAATGCTTTTAGCAGTAAGTCCGCCATATGTACCTTTTGTTTGTGCATGAAGTGTAATAAATGAATAAATAAATGGTAGTACATAAATTATTTACCCATTATGAAGCTCTATTGTTATGTAGCTATTGAAATCTTATTATATAAAATTCTCGTATATAAAATTCTCGTGTCACAATGTTCGTTCCCGTATTCCTCCAAAACGGCTTGAACGATTCTAATGAAAAGACGTGGCGTGACGTGGACGTGGCAGTAGCAGGGTCCCTATTTTTGTTAGGGTTCCGTAGCCGAATGGCAAAAAACGGAACCCTTATATGTAGTTTCGTCAAGTCTGTCTGTCTGTCTGTCCGTCCGTATGTCACAGCCACTTTATTCTGAAACTATTAGCATCACACCGCTGAAACTTGGTAGGTAGGTGTATCCTCTTTACCGCTTTCCGATTCAGGTACAAAAAATTTGAATAAATGATATTATAGGGGGGGCTCCCATACATGAAACTAAAACCAAAATTTTTTTTTTACTCAAACCTTTACGTGTGGGGTGTCTATGGATAGGTCTTTCAAAATGACATTGAGGTTCCTAAAACCATTTTTTCTTAAAGTCTAACGTTTGAGACATAGATGCTTCCAAAGTGGTAAAATGAGCGTCCCCCCCATCTAACTTTTGAACTAAGGAAGTGAAAATTTTGTAAAAAATATGTAATGTAGATCTTAACATAAACTTTCAACGAAAATTGGTTTGAGCGAAATCGAACTAGCAGTTATTGAGATATAGTACATTTTTTTTTATCAACCGCAAATATAACTTTGTCAAAGAACTATGAAAAACAAAGTTATATTTGCGGTCACAAAATATTGTGGTATTTTGGCTAAGTGGAAGTAAGAATCCCTAATTCAGTTAAAGTTGGCACGGAACCCTCAAACCCTCCGAATCGCACTTGGCCGGTTTTTTGAATCACTCGCTTGGATATGGCGTGTGATTTGCGTTCAAAAATACATAAAAAATCAACGGAAATCACTCAAAATCTAGACGTGAGTACGCAAAAAATTGAGCAATGATTTTTCAAATCTTTTGTGTAGATTACAACTGGTCTTCATTCCAAAATTCAACTTTATACATTGAATATCACACGCCATCTTGACGCGAGTGATTCAAAAACAGGGCCCCTGATCGCATACCACGACGCTGATTTACTCCGATAATTAAATTATTTTATGCAAAGAGTGTCATAAAAAGATATCTTCAGGGCTAAATACATAAAATTACAATGAAAAAAGAAAGTATTTATCTATTGATAACGCGAAATACCTTTCTAGATTAAAAAGGGAAAGTACTTAATCTAGAACAATGTCAATAATGTTTTTATCGACAAAACGGATTAGCAATGACGTAGTAAGTAGGCACTTGTCTCGTTTGTTCATTATTATTGTTGTTCAAACAATAAAATCATTATGGATATAAATAAAACGTTCTCATTTATAAAACAAAGTAGTAAATAAATGGCATAAATTATTAGGACTAACGGCCTGTTTCACAATGTCTAATCATAAGTTTCTATTAGCATTATCTGTCCACTACTTCATACAAAATAACGTTCCATGTTCATTGAACTACTATTACTAGCGTATAGAACGGACTTCACGAACAAATTTTGTGATTCATGAATTGATGACACGGTCATCAACTCGTAGTACAAATCATAATTCGAAATTCAAATTTTCAAAGAAAACGTCACAATCTTGTCGTCGTTTTTGCGACTAATTTTTTACTTGGCATAGCTTCTCTATGCATAGTAGTAACAACTCGCTGTCTATATTTGAATAATTCGTTGGTGCTTATTTGTGAAGCAGATATCCATCCGCTTTGAACTTTTTCGAAGCTACCTTACATTAAAAAAAAAACTGCAACTTACCGAAGCTTTATTTTTATCAGCGCCATAAGTAGTAATATTTTTTGTATTTTTTATATCAGTGCCATAAAAAAGTACTATTTCTTTGTTCAGACGTTCTATCTACACCATATTTGCATTGAAACATTTATTTTAAAACCCTTGATTGCAGATGGCAATGTTCTGGCCAAAAATTAAACGATATTTTATTTTCATTTGATAGATAAAATATTTTTATATCAATGCCATGAAAACATAACACTTTTTTTGATTAGGTACAACAGACTTTCACAATCACATCAACGCCTCCCAATTTTTTCTGGACACTACCCCTCTTGGATTTTGCATCCACAAGGGGGCGTTATCATCACCCACTTTGGGAAACACTGACCTAGAGTATAAGTTCGAAAATGAAGTAGGAACTACAAAATCGTACAACAGACTTTCTTTTACAGATTGCAATGTTTTGATATAAATTAAACGTTACCTTATTATATTTTTAATAAAAATAAAAAGTTAACATATTTTTATGACATATTTTGTTATAGCCATTTTTGTCAAAAGACAATTCAATTCAATTGAATTGAATGAATTGAATTGAATTGTCCTATTTTGTTATTTTCAGCCGCGAGCAGAGCTGATAGCCACCTACTCTCTGTGCGGGTTCACGAACCCAGGGTCTGCTGGCATCATGATAGGAGCAATTGCTGCCATGGCGCCCAACCAGAGGGAGACTCTTTCTAGCGTGAGTATTTAGATAAGGATAGAAAGACCTAGGCTAAGAAGTTAATGTCATGTGGCATTAGATGGCCCAAATGCAAGCAAGAGACATGAATTGCGATTGATTACCACGACAAGAGCACGCATATAATATTTTTACTGTTAGTATTTATTATTACCTAGTATCCAACAAATTATTTCCCAGTAAAAAGATTTTATATATTTTTTATTTAATAATTATTAGACCGAACAATAAAAGTAAGACATGCATGACAAAAAAAAACATAATAATTAAAACCTACCTATTCAAAAAAAGCCGTTTACTTGTGGAAAGAAGGCTATGATGCTGGCTGCGTTGCCGCGTTGGAAAGCTATGCTAACCCTTGAACTAGGAACCAGACAGCTTTATTATTTTTGCCAAAACAAAATTAAATTTCGGTGCTTTTTTTTTGTAAAAAGTGTTTTAATTTTCACAGTTGGCGGTTCGAGCATTTTTCGCTGGATGTGGTATTTGCTTCATGACTGCGTGTATAGCAGGTAAAATAATAAAAACAACTTTCATCTAAATCGATTTAGCAGATAGTTTTCAGTAAGGTTTATCACACAGATTTTCGTGACTGTCAGGTCTGCCTGTGTGGTCGCTAGATTTAGATGAAATATATTGAGAAATTTAGTACCTAATTGGTACTATTTGGTACCTATCGATAAAAAAATAGTACCTCAGCCCTTGGAATATTATATCATAAGTCTTATACACAGGCCATCCTGACGTCAGGTTGGCCTGTATGAAATTATATTTGGGTTTCTGTTATAGGTATCATTCTGGAACCTATGCTAGCATTTAGTACCTAATTGGTACCTGAGAAAATATATATTACATTTTGAAATATCATGATATTTTTTTAGATTTTGGATTTTTTAGATTTCCCATAATTCATATTTGATCCCTTTTACTACTCGTTTTTAATCATTTATATGTTACCGGCGTAATTTGTTACCCCCCTACGTCTTATTTAGAGCATCTACGAATCCAACAAATTTAAAATCATGAAAATCGGTCCACCAGTTCTCGAGTTATAGTGGTATATATAAGTGGTGTAACTTACAAGGCTTTCTTTTATGTACATAAATAACTAGCAAATCCAGCGAACTTCGTTTCGTCCCGGTCCCGTTTTATGGTCATTATGCTATTCGGGGCCCAGACAAATCCAACAAAGTAAAAATCATGAAAATCGGTCCACCCGGTCTCGAGTTTTAAGTGGTTTAACTAACCTAACTGCCACGGGAACCAATGAACCCTGCGCGACCAACCAGTTTTTAGGGTTCCGTAGCCGAATGGCAAAAAACGGAACCCTTATAGTTTCGTCAAGTCTCTCTGTCTGTCTGTCTGTCTGTCCGTCCATATGTCACAGCCACTTTATTCTGAAACTATAAGCATGACATAGCTGAAACTTGGTAGGTAGGTGTATCTTGTTCACCGCTTTCCGATTCAGATACTAAAAGTAAGAAAAAATAATATTCAAGGAGGGGCTCCCATACATGAAACTAAAACCAAACATTTTTTTTATTCAATCCTATTCGTGTGGGGTGTCTATGGATAGGTCTTTCAAAATGACATTGAGGTTTCTAGAACCATTTTTTCTAAAAGTCTAACGTTTGAGATATAGACGCTTCCAAAGTGGTAAAAAGGGCGTCCCCCACCATCTAACTTTTGAACAAAGGAAGTGAAAATTTTGAAAAAAATATGTAAAGTAGATCTCAACATAAACTTTCAACGAAAATTGGTTTGAGCGAAATCGAACCAGCAGTTTTTGAGATATAGCACATTTTTATCAACCGCTAATATAACTTTGTCTTTCATATAAACACTATGAAAAACAAAGTTATATTTGCGGTCAACAAAATATTGTTGTATTTTGGCTAAGTGGAAGTAAGAATACCTAATTCAGTTAAAGTTGGCACGGAACCCTCAGTGCGCGAGTCCGACTCGCACTTGGCCGGTTTTTATATAAAAGTTTTAACGGCTTTGGACGAATCCTTCCTGAAATGACACTGACAATATAAAATTAAAAAAAACATCTTGGCATTATGGCGGGCAGCCAAATATTTTAATTGTTATTTGAATTAAAATTAGAAATTGTATATTTTTTAATCAACGACTATACATAATACCTACACAATATGATTTTCAATTTATAGCTAAGCAAAAATGTTTGTTATTTTAATAACATGATGTGACTCAATTATCTTTGGTCCAAGCTTTGACTGCAGGCCATGACTCTATCTCATGTCAATTAAAACTAAATTACTTTCCACCCTAGGGATGGATAAGCTATTTTCCACCCGGCTATCTACACAGGAAAGTTATATGTATTTTCCGAACAGGAGAGATGCAAAAGTTATTGATTGCAAAACATTTTCATAAACTTTAAAGTGCTCTCATAATTTGCAAATATGCAATTGTGCGGTTATTTCACCAGATGATCGAATGTTATTATTTACTAGTGGTAACAATATTTAAGAACCGGTTAAGTGCGTGTCGGACCCGCGCACTGAGGGTTCCGTGCCCCTTAACTGAATTCAGGGTCCACTTACTTTCACTTAACGAAAACATGGGTGCGTCTCATTTATTATACAAACATTTGATATAATTCAACTTTAATAACGATCACTTTACATAAGAATCATTTGTAATAAAAACACATAATATAATTTTGTTTATCATAACGTTTACTTCACATAATATTCATTTTATATAATACCATTTAGTATAACGTTCACATCTTATAAAAACATTTGAAATAAAACTTATTTTATCTATCGTTCATTTGATATAATTTTGTTTGACATACGTATTATTTCATATAACTATTATTTGAGATAATAACGTTTCAAATAATGATTAAAAGAAATAACCGTCAAATTAATATAACCTTCACTTGGTTTAACTACCATTGGTATAATTTCAATTGTTTTTTTAAAACTAATTATAAAAAATCTGAATTATGTTAACCCCGACTCGCCGTGGTCACTTCGCCGTGGTACTTGTGTGCCCGATACTAGAGTGTAATTTAGAAGCCGGAGGCGCGGAGGGAGAGCAGCCTCCGCCCGCTGTAACA
>CAUZXH010000388.1:0-14160 GCA_963584085.1 Pyrausta aurata
GGGTGTATCTTTTATCTATACTAATATTATAAAGCTGAAGAGTTTGTTTGTTTGTTTGTTTGTTTGTTTGTTTGTTTGTTTGTTTGAACGCGCTAATCTCCAAAACTACTGGTTCGAATTGAATAATTCTTTTTGTGTTGGATAGTCCAGTTATCGAGGAAGGCTATAGGCTATATAACATCACGCTACGACCAATAGAAGCAAAGATATAGTGGTAAATGTGTAAAAAACGGGAGAAAGAAGTCACTTTTCCACGCGGACGAAGTCGCTGGCAAAAGCTAGTGCCCAAATAAAGAGGACTCCAAACCTTACACCAGCCATTTACGAAGTGGATGAGCTGGTAAACATGGCGGGAATAAAAATAGAGCCCTGGAGAGGCAAAAAAGGCCCGGCGCAATGCCACCGCTGCCAGACCTTTCGTCACTCCTCTCACAATTGCCATAGAAAACTGGCCTGCGTCCGCTGCGGAGGAGAGCACCCCGCGCGAGACTGTGAGCGCCCCATAGAAGACCCGCCCACATGCGCAAATTGTGGCGATGCGCACACGGCAAACAACACAAATTGCCCTGTCTACCGAAAGGAGGCGAGAAACAAAAAAGCTGGGACGACTGCAGAGACAGTCAGCCGCGCAACCAAGCCAATTTCCGAATTAGCCACCGCTGAAGAGGAGCACGCCCCTAGCTCTCCAATGGCCCCAGCCAATCCTGGCCAAAAACCTCCAGGAATGAAAAGGAAACCCAAAAAGAGGCCGAAAAAGTCCACTGAGACTGCAAGCGCCAATGTAGACGCTGACAGGATTGAGCTACAGAACTCGCCCTTCATGTACCCCCCGGCACCAGCCCTAGTCCCGGTTCCCACACAGGGACCCCAGGCAGAGTTGGATGGGGGATACCACATGACAGGGCGCCAAGACAACCAGACCATAATGCACTGCATAGGAATCCTACAAGGAGTCTTACAGGCTATACAGATGGGCAGAAACCCGACTCCAATCATCCTAAGAGGCTTGGCTGACCTGTTCCAGTATGGAGAGTAGGCTGACGATGTTAACATGGAACGCCAATGGCTTATAGCCCAAGAAAGCTGTCCTCTTTAAAACCGTTCTTGACGAACAGAAGGTGGACATTGCCCTGATCCAAGAGACCCACTGGAAACCCAACTCCAAAGTTAATTACCCAGGCTTTCACGTGTACAGGAAGGAGGAGGTAACCCCCCAAGGAAGAGCCTACAGGGGCTTGGCTATCCTGGTCAGAAGAGGGATTCCGCACCAAGTTCTTCCTATCCCAGTTCTAAAAAGCGCCTACGCATTAGGAATAGAAATCCTACTGGAAGATACGCCATGTTATGTGTTTTCCTTCTACAAACCGCCCCATAACACCCTTGAGACGGAGGACCTCCGAGACATTATCGGAGAAGCCACAAAGACCATCGTCGCCGGCGACTTTAATTGCAAACACACTGCATGGAACTCGGCCGTTAACAACAGCAATGGCATATGCCTCATGAACGAAGCCCAGAGGTGCAACTACAACATCGTTGGACCCGACGCCCCAACGCATTATCCCGGAAACACAGCGTTCAACCCGGACGTTATCGACCTGGTCCTAACAAAAAACATAGAAAACCCACTAACGGCAGTGGTGCTGGATTACCACCTACTGTCAGACCACCAGCCGGTACTGTTCACCTACGATTACAAACCGTACAGGACGCCCCCTCGCCCCGCAAGGAGGAAAATAAATTGGGACACATTTCAGGCCTACCTGGCCGAAAACACCGAGACCTTCCCCGTCTCCACAGAGGAAGAGGTGGACCGCTTAGCAAATAACATCACGGGCCACATCCAGGAAACCTTGACCAAAGCAGAGACCGCGGCAGCCGCCTACCAGAAAAAGCCTCTCCCTCATTTCATCTCTGAAATGATTAAGGAGAAGAGGCGACTGAGACGCGAGTGGCAGTGCAACAGACACCCAGATCTGAAGTCGAGACTCAATAAGATTGCAGAGAAGGTCCAAAAAGCCATCGCCTCCGAAGCCGAAGCCTCATGGCTACGTGAGGTGGACTCGGCCAGCGAGGACTGGAACAGTATTCACCAGCTCTGCCGCCGGTTCACCAATACTCCAACCCCGATCTACCCTTTACTAGCCAGTGACGGACACCTCCGATACAAGGCAGAAGACAGGGCAGAAATCTTCGCAACCCATCTCGAAACCCAATTCTCTCCGAATCCGACGCAAAATGCGGACCACGAAGGAAAAGTAATAGTAGATTGTTATACAAGGGGAGAAAGCGACCCATTTCACTCGAGATTTTTCTGGCGCTCGAACGAAGTGAGAGCGCCAATAATTCGAGAGTGAAATGGGTGCTTTCACCCGAGTTAAACATACTATTTTTCATTTCGACTGTGAGGAAAACATTAAATTTACAAAAGTGGTTGTAGATGTCTTGGTGAGGTATCATGTAGTTCAGCGAGAAAGGAAAACTCAAGTTTTGAACAAAATATGACAGTTGATTTACAGTACTAACAACACCTTACACGATTAAAAGAATAACGGCACGAATACATGAAAACAGAGTACAAAAAAGCAGAAAATATCAAATAATTAAAATCTTTGTAAAGAATATCGATCGAATTTTTTCCACAGATAATAACAGAATCCAAATTTTTTTATAAAAGTTTTAACGGCTTTGGACGAATCATTCCTGAAATGACACGGACAATATAAAATTAAAAAAAAATATCGTGGCATTATGGCTGGCAGCCAAATATTTTAATTGTTAATTAAATTAAAATAAAAATTGTATTTTTTTTATCAACGATTATACACAATATGATTTTCAATTTATAGCTAAGCAAAAATGTTTTTTATTTTAATAACATGATGTGACTCAATTATCTTTGGTCCAAGATTTGACTGCAGGCCTTGACTCTATGCCATGTCAATTAAAACTAAATTACTTTCCACCCTAGGGATGGATAAGCTATTTTCCACCCGGCTATCTACACAGGAAAGTTATATTTTCCGAACAGGAGAGATGAAAAAGACTTTTTGAGTTGATACTTCGCGAGTCCCATAGAGCCGGAAGAAGACCCCATAATTTTCTCTCCTACAGAGGTACGAAGGATCACCAGAAAAGCACCTTTAAAAAAAAGCACCAGGTCCGGACCGCATCCCTAATGAAGCCCTTCGGAGACTGCCCATGCGCACGATCGCAGCCATGACAAGGCTCTACATCGGCATCTTGCGCATTGGGCACTTTCCAAAGATCTGGAAGAAGGGCAGGGTAATAATGCTCCACAAGCCAGGAAAGAGTACCCAAAGACCAGAAAGCTACCGGCCAATTACCCTCCTTCAGACGCAGTCCAAAATTCTGGAGAGATTGCTGCTGCCTCACCTGATGCCACACATCGAGCCACGCCCAGAACAGTTCGGCTTCCGTCAGGAACACTCGACCACCCTTCAACTCACGAGAGTCCTCCACCACATAACAGCCGCCCTCAACAGAAGAGAACACCCGGTAGGAGTGTTCCTCGACATGGAGAAGGCGTTCGACCGCGTGTGGCATGACGGCCTCATATATAAGTTTGCCAATTCTACCACACCCAGAAGACTGACCAGGGTCCTCCAATCATTCCTCCAAGACAGGGCATTCCAAGTAGCAGTTGATGACACGGTATCAACACCTCGCCCGATCCGAGCAGGAGTTCCACAGGGCAGCTGCCTGTCACCAATCTGCTACTCAAGGAGAGTATATCATTTGTGTATGACAAATGATATACCTCTGGATGAAGGAGCGATCCTGGCCCTGTATGCGGACGACGCGGCATATGTCGCAACGTCCCTGAAGGCCCATCATGCTGCCACCAAAGTCCAACGCTCACTGAATCTTCTACCCAAGTGGCTAGAAGATTGGAAGCTGTCAGTGAACGTTGGAAAAACGCAAGCCATCCTCTTCGGTAAAAAGAAGGATCATCCGGAGAACCTCATCATAAAAGTCATAAAATTCGTTTATTTTTGCATATAGACCCACTGGGGGCACTTATACACGTCCCAATATAGACCCTACCACAGCTTCGGGACAATTGTGGGCTAGTGCTGAGAAGAAGCTGCGCAAGAAACTCAGTCACTATTGTCAATGCCTCTTTTCAAAAGTTTTACAATGTTTCTGGTGATCATGCAAGTCCATACATTATTATCTTTTAAATAATCATCTACTTTATAATACCCTTTTGTCATTAGGGTTTCTTTAATCAGTCAGGTATCAAACGAATGCCGAGAGTCGCATAACAATGGAATTTTTATTGTGTCTCGTTTACACATACTTGACGAGTTAATAACAATTTTAAATTTAGTAATCGGTAAGTCAACAATGTATTCTGGTAGTTTATTGAAAAATTGTATACATTTCCCCATGAAAGAATTACCAACCTTTCGAAGCCTGAATTGTGGAATAGCAAGCTTATCCTTATTCCTAGTATTTGTGTATATCACTTTTTTTCGTAAACGAATCTAAATTTTTGCGTACATACATTAAAATTTCATAAATATACTGAGAGGCTACAGTTAATATTCTAATTGCTCGAAACACCTCTTTTAAGGAATCTTGAGGTTTTAGACTATAAATAGCACGCACGGCCCTTTTTTGTAATACAAAAATTGATTCTATATCAGCAGCTGAGCCCCACAATAAAATTCCGTAGGACATCAAGCTATGGAAATAACTAAAATTAACTAACCTAGCTGTTTCTACATCAGTCAAACGCCTAATCTTCCTTACAGCAAAAGCAGCCGAGCTTAGTTTCCTTGACAAGGTCTGTATATGAGGACCCCATTGTAGTTTGGAGTCTAAAGTGATACCCAAGTGTGGGAGTTGCGGAGAAATGAAACAGCAGGAACCTTGGCTACACTTGTATTTTGCACTATCACTGCCTAAGACACTTCCTTACACTTCGAAGGTTATCAAAAGACTGACTAAAATGCGACGAAGTCGTAACTTATTGCCTTCTATGTTGAAACAGCACGCGATACTAGCGCCATCTACTGAGAGTGGGGCAAAGCGTGCTTGTTTCAACATAGTGGGTCGTTTGCGTCCTTATTACTGTACAGACAATTCTCAACAACATATTAAATGATTTAAAACATTGCTTATAATAATTAGTGATATTTAAAATAATCAACACAGTAAAGAATAGTAAAAATATCCATAATATTAATCGCCTTCTATGTTGAAACCGGGCACGATACTAGCGCCATCTACTATAGTGGGGGGAAGCGCGCTAGTTTCAACATAGACGGTCGTTTAAGTCCTAATTACCTTTTACACAACAAAATAAATTATTTGACACTAGCGGTCGCCCGCGGCTCCGCCCGCGTGAATGTCGGTTACCGCTGCAAAAAGGCTACCCAGGAAAGACACGGTCAGCAAACAAATGATTCCCATGTCAATTCACACACACCGACACTAACTTCGACGAAGCAGTTACTATCCGCAGGCTGAACAGATTTTCTTTCTGTGGGTGTTAGTTGTTAAGTCCCGGAGTGCAACCCGTTGTTTTAGGATAGAAAACTTAAGCTATTATTGTAGAGCTTCTCTATACACAACATTTGACGTTACATTATTTTCTGGTAACAAAATATACTGATGCTCGGGAGCCCCGACCCCATGCGTAAAACATTCTTTTCGTAAATAAATTCCTACTAATTTGAATGTTTGGCCCAGGGATTTGTTTATCGTGAGTGCGAAAGAAATTTTTACTGAAAATCGCGCCGCGCGGGTTCCTTACTCATAGATCTAAACTCCCCCTCCCACACGCTCACCGGGCCTTGGTAAAGCCTACTTCGCAACGGGCCGGCCGTGCAGCAGAAATCGTAATATGTATTTTAATTTCGCTATAACTTCAGAACCAAACGTCCAATTTAATATCGCTATAACTTCAGAACCAAACGTCTAATTTTAATCATTGAAAGACCAAATATTATTAACATTAACTGTACTTAGTGATGAAATAATTAATTTTGATAAGGATTAATAGCATGAGTAAATGAAACGCGTTTAAATGTAGTCAAAAAAATAATCAAGATTTTTCAATAAAAAAAATGGTTCTTGTGCCTCACCCGACATAGATAGGTATAGTATGTCGCGGACTTTTTTGTAGATATTTATAAGATCTACAATTACTTAGAACATTCTATGGTTCTATCTTTATAGGTTTAGGCAGGGTACGCAAAATAAGTAACTGTTTTGGTTGATTTTTTACACCTTGTGTCCGAAAAACCCTAATATCTTACGGAACCCTATTTTTGTTCAAAATTAAATATATCCTATATTACTCGTGGATAATGTAGCTTTCGAATGGTGAAAGAATTTTCAAAATCGGTCCAGTAGTTTATGAGCCTATTCATTACAATCAAACAAACAAACAAACAATCAAACAAACAAACAAAGTTTTCCTCTTTATAATAGTAGTGTAGATTACTCGTGGATAATGTAGCTTTCGAATGGTGAAAGAATTTTCAAAATCGGTCCAGTAGTTTATGAGCCTATTCATTACAATCAAACAAACAAACAAACAATCAAACAAACAAACAAAGTTTTCCTCTTTATAATAGTAGTGTAGATTACTCGTGGATAATGTAGCTTTCGAATGGTGAAAGAATTTTCAAAATCGGTCCAGTAGTTTATGAGCCTATTCATTACAATCAAACAAACAAACAAACAAACAAACAAAGTTTTCCTCTTTATAATATTAGTGTAGATATTTATAAGATCTACAATTACTTAGAACATTTTATGGTTCTATCTTTAATAGTTTAGGCAGGGTACGCAAAATAAGTAACTGTTTTGGTTGATTTTTTACACCTTGTGTCCGAAAAACCCTAATATCTTACGGAACCCTATTTTTGTTCAAAATTAAATATATCCTATATTACTCGTGGATAATGTAGCTTTCGAATGAAGAAAGAATTTTCAAAATCGGTCCAGTAGTTTATGAGCCTATTCATTACAATCAAACAAACAAACAAAGTTTTCCTCTTTATAATATTAGTGTAGAAGTGTAGATGTAGAAGTGTAGATAGTGTAGATATTCATTACAATCAAACAAACAAACAAACAAACAAACAAACAAAGTTTTCCTCTTTATAATATTAGTGTAGATAATATTAGTGTAGATGTAGATGTAGATTTTGATAAGGATTAATAGCATGAGTAAAATAAACGCGTTTAAATGTAGTCCAAAAAATAATCAAGATTTTTCAATAAAAAAAATGGTTCTTGTGCCTCACCCGACATAGATAGGTATAGTATGTTGCGGACTTTTTAGTAGATATTTATAAGATCTACAATTACTTAGAACATTTTATGGTTCTATCTTTAATAGTTTAGGCAGGGTACGCAAAATAAGTAAAAGTTTTGGTTGATTTTTTACACCTTGTGTCCGAAAAACCCTAATATCTTACGGAACCCTATTTTTGTTCAAAATTAAATATATCCTATATTACTCGTGGATAATGTAGCTTTCGAATGGTGAAAGAATTTTCAAAATCGGTCTAGTAGTTTATGAGCCTATTCATTACAATCAAACAAACAAACAAACAAACAAACAAAGTTTTCCTCTTTATAATATTAGTGTAGATAGTGTAGATATTTATAAGATCTACAATTACTTAGAACATTTTATGGTTCTATCTTTAATAGTTTAGGCAGGGTACGCAAAATAAGTAACTGTTTTGGTTGATTTTTTACACCTTGTGTCCGAAAAACCCTAATATCTTACGGAACCCTATTTTTGTTCAAAATTAAATATATCCTATATTACTCGTGGATAATGTAGCTTTCGAATGAAGAAAGAATTTTCAAAATCGGTCCAGTAGTTTATGAGCCTATTCATTACAATCAAACAAACAAACAAAGTTTTCCTCTTTATAATATTAGTGTAGAAGTGTAGATGTAGAAGTGTAGATAGTGTAGATATTCATTACAATCAAACAAACAAACAAACAAACAAAGTTTTCCTCTTTATAATATTAGTGTAGATAATATTAGTGTAGATGTAGATGTAGATTTTGATAAGGATTAATAGCATGAGTAAAATAAACGCGTTTAAATGTAGTCCAAAAAATAATCAAGATTTTTCAATAAAAAAAATGGTTCTTGTGCCTCACCCGACATAGATAGGTATAGTATGTTGCGGACTTTTTAGTAGATATTTATAAGATCTACAATTACTTAGAACATTTTATGGTTCTATCTTTAATAGTTTAGGCAGGGTACGCAAAATAAGTAAAAGTTTTGGTTGATTTTTTACACCTTGTGTCCGAAAAACCCTAATATCTTACGGAACCCTATTTTTGTTCAAAATTAAATATATCCTATATTACTCGTGGATAATGTAGCTTTCGAATAGTGAAAGAATTTTCAAAATCGGTCCAGTAGTTTATGAGCCTATTCATTACAATCAAACAAACAAACAAACAAACAAACAAAGTTTTCCTCTTTATAATATTAGTGTAGAGTGTAGATTAGTAATTATTTGGTAACAGTATTAAAATTAATCAACACTAAGAAGTTGTATCTAAACAATTACTATTTCATAATAATAATTCACATTCGGCCATCCGACTCAGACATTACACGTCCTCGTGTGATAGACAATTACGATAAATGTTAGCATGCCTTATGGTTAAACGAAAAAACAAAACAGTTTGCACAATATCTTAGACTGTTCCTGTCTATTGAAAAATTTTGGTTACATGCTGATCTGCACTGACTTACTATCCATATTTGTATCAAAAAATATTGGTTACAGGCTGATCTGCACTGACTCCCAATATTTACTTATTGCAAAGCATTTAGTTACAGGATAATCTGCACTGACTCCTAATCACTGCTTATCGACAAAACTTTTGGTTACAGGCTGATCTGCACTGACTCCTAATCGTTACTTATTGCAAAACGTTTGGTTACAGGCTAATCTGCACTGACTCCCAATCGTTACTTATTGCAAAACGTTTGGTTACAGGCTAATCTGCACTGACTCCCAATCGTTACTTATTGGTGAAACGTTTGGTTACAGGCTGATCTGCACTGACTCCCAATCGTTACTTATTGCAAAACGTTTGGTTACAGGCTAATCTGCACTGACTCCTAATCGTTACTTATTGCAAAACGTTTGGTTACAGGCTAATCTGCACTGACTCCCAATCGTTACTTATTGCAAAACGTTTGGTTACAGGCTAATCTGCACTGACTCCCAATCGTTACTTATTGGTGAAACGTTTGGTTACAGGCTGATCTGCACTGACTCCCAATCGTTACTTATTGCAAAACGTTTGGTTACAGGCTAATCTGCACTGACTCCCAATTGTTACTTATCGGTAAAACGTTTGGTTACAGGCTGATCTGCACTGACTCCCAATCGTTACGTATTAGCTAAAACTTGGGTTACAGGCTACTCCGAACTGGCTCCTTATCTTTCGAAAAGTGATGAAAAGTCGTTTTAGGCGAACGTAACTTACTTCTTATCACTTAAATTATATAAACGGTGTGTGTTACTACTTTACGCAAAAAACTATTGTTAATATTATCTAATTAGAATATAAGCTGTACATGAGAATTGCATATAGGTTATAATTTACAATGAAATATGAAATATGAGATATGCGATATTTGTTACGCACCTGAAGCCGCGGGAAAGTGCTAGTAATATAAATAGGTAGACCGGTAAAACGTTGTTTCAAGGAGGTATTCAATAACGGACTCTACTCACAAACGGTATTTTCGGTATCACTGTTCTCGCTACTATTTTCGGAATCTTCCGATCGGTTAAATATCAACCAAGGCTTAATTTTATCTATTGCTACTACTGACTTGTAATTTCGGCCGCTTTTACGAGTAAGTGGTGTACTTTCTATCTGATACCTATCATTATCGAAGGCGGCGGTTACGCGATAGGGTCCCTGGTACTTGGGGACCAATTTACGGCTTTGACCTGATGAAGGTACTTCTCTTTCGACGCTTACTAGGTCACCTATAGTAAATTTCTTAGGTTGAACGGTATTCTTATCGTACTGTACCTTTTGTCTCTTTTGATACTCATCAATATACTTGTTAACTTTATCCCGAATCTCCGAAAGTGAGCCGTTGCTAACGTTACAATTATCTCCGATTGCAGCCTTTAGCTTACTCTCAGCAGTTCCTAATAGTGTAGTACCAAAAAGGGCTTCAGCTGGTGATCGACCGATGCCTTTATTGTGCGTGTTATTTAATCCCCATTGTACGTCTGGAACATGAAGGTCCCATTTCTTTTCATTTTGACCGGCACACTTTGCAGTAAGAGCATCGAGCAAGGTGCGATTATAGCGCTCAACTTGTCCGTTCGCACGTGGTGTAGCCACGGCGTTGAGAACGTGCTTGACTCCTAGCTCTTCTAAGAAGATCTTAAAATTTGCACTGGTAAAGGAAGAACCTCTATCAGAAACTATTCGCCTAGGGACACCAAATATACTAAAGAACTCTTTCAACTTTTCGATAACGACTGAAGTTTTAGTGCTTCTTACTGGTTTTAGAATAATGTATTTTGTATATGCGTCAATTATAACAAAAATGTGTGTATTACCTTTCGAACTCTTAACAAATGGTCCGACATGATCTATGTGCAATGTTGCGAAAGGTGAATCTACTTTGGGTATGGGGTGCAATGGAGGCTTCCTTTTTGACGACGATTTAGAATAGGCACACTCGAGGCAAGAGTCAACGTATTTTTTTATAAAACGCCTCATTTTAGGGAACCAAAAGGACTGTTTTACTTTAGCTAATGTTTTTTCAAATGCAAAATGACCTATATCGTCATGACACTGTTTAAGAATTTGCCAGCGTACACCTTTAGGGACTACCCAACGTTCTCCTTCTTCTGTAACCCGAAACAACTTGTCGTTACGCACTACATAGTTTTTATTTAGGTCAGTTATATTGACTGATGGATCGCGACTAATAGAAATTTTGCGTTGGATTTCAGTGTCTGCCTGTTGAACTGTACTCAACCAGTCAATATCTGTGACCAGCATTACATTACTATCCTCAACAGGTTCGGCGCTATTGTCCTTGTTAGGTGGTGGGTTTCTGCTTAATGCATCAACATAAGCCATAGATTTTCCAGGACGATACTCAATAGAGAAATTAAATTCTTGCATTGAAATCCACCACCTAGCAACCCTTGGTATAAGATCTCTTTTAAGAAATGTAGCTCGTAACGAATTACAGTCGGTGAGAACTTTAAAATCAACGCCTATTAAATAAACGCGAAATCGCTGTAAAGACGCAACAAGAGCAAGTGTTTCAAGCTCATACGCTGTCATATGTTGTTCATCAGCTGTAGTCTGTCTGCTGTAGTACGCGACGGGCTTAAGAATATTATCTTTATCTTTTTGCATCAATATTCCTGCAATCCCAATTTTGCAAGCGTCAGTGTGTAATTCAGTACTAGCTTTAGGATCATATAAAGTCAATGTTGGTTTTTTCAAAAGCTCCCCTTTTAACGTATTGAATGATTCAACTTGTTCTCTACCCCAAACCCACTGAGAATCCTTTTTTAAAAGACTAGTCAAAGGCTTTGCTATCATCGCAAATCCCTTTACAAACCTCCGAAAAAAGCTACATAACCCTACAAACTGTCTTACCCCATGCTGATTTTTGGGTTCTGGGAAATCACGAACAGCCTCTATTTTCCTAGACCCTGGCTTGATACCTTCACCACTAAGTTCAAACCCAAGGTAATCAACTGTTTCACAAAAAGAACAGCATTTACCAAGTTTTAACGTAAGTCCGGCAGATTTCAAAAGTTCTAAGATTGTTTCTAATTTTTCTAGTCCTTCCTTGATAGTATTCAACGGAATAATAATGTCGTCCATATAGGCTGAGGCTATACCTTTTGCATTACTTAAAACGAGATTGATCATCCGCATGAAGTTAGCCGGCGCGTTCGCGAGCCCAAATGGCATTCGGTTGAATTCAAACTGTCCGTCGGGTGTTACGAACGATGTTTTGTGTCGATCACTTTCTTTGATAGCTATCTGGTAATAGCCGGAGGCTAAATCGAGAGTTGTATAATATTTAAAACCAGCCAGATCGTCTAACTGCTCATCTTTCCTAGGTAAAGGAAAATTTTCTTTAAAAGTCTTACGGTTTAAGGCCCTATAATCCACGCATAATCTTACATCGCCACTCTTCTTTTTAACAAGCACGATAGGACTAGCATACGGCGAGGTTGAAGGTCTAACGATATCACAATCTATCAACTCCTGCACCATATCCCGAACCCTACTCCTTTCACTCACCGGCAATCTATATGGTCTATATACTACTGGTTCATCATCTTTTAAATTAATTGACATCTCGGCTAGATCAGTTTTACCTAACTCTCGCTAGTCAAACGCGAAGCAGCTACGATAATCATTGAGCAAATTTACTAACGATTCTGAGGTTTTACTATCAAGGTTGTTGTTAGTTTTTATGTCCTGTATAGTGATATTTTTCTGTACCCCTGTATCTGTAACATTAACTCTCAACACGTCACAAGATTTATCAGTGTCTGTCTCCATGTCAGCTGGTAAGCACCTAGTTACATTTCGCCCTTATGGATAGTAAAAGGTTGTGGCGTTAGGCTCTGCACCAACGCTGAACCAATACCGTCAACTACCGTGAATACCCCTTGGACTACGAAATGCTCTTTCCCTAACTTGAACCTATTGCTGCCCTCGATATAAATATCACCGGTGTAAGAAGGTACTGTTTTAAAATTGATTAATGTAAGTCCCTGAACTTTAGTTTCTTCTAAACAAAGTAAATCTTATTTAAACCTTTTATAAGTAACGTCTGGGAAAATACGAAGGGAAACACTATCTTTCTCAACGAGTATATGGGGTTGCTCTGTAAAGGATCTGCCAATTAACAATGATTCATTTAAAAAATGGTCTGGAACGATAAGAAGATTAAGGCGAGCGCTTGCCTCATCTATCGTTATGTCAACTAGGCATTTTCCCAATGGTTGAACTATGGAATTACCGAAACCCTTTAAAGTTGGCAAGGTGTTTTCCCGTTTCCAGCTAACCCCAATGTTTAACACGTCGGATTCCCGAATGAGAGACACGGCACTACCGAAGTCGACGAAACATGATTTAACGACTCCGTTGACAAAAGCTTGTTTATGGTATTTTGAAGCGCTAAAATCCGTTCCGGTCACTAATAGAACAGGCTTAGGCGGGTTAACTTTAGGCTTATTAGCATTGGCCTTGCCCTCTATACAAGTGTCCGTTGTATGACCGAATCGAGAACATTTATTACATCTGACAAGTGGTTTAGGACAATGCGATTTATAATGTCCGAATTGAGAGCAATTGAAACATTGAACGGAACGGTTTTTAGTGTCCCTATTACCCGGATTTTTGTCTAATTTTGTACCAACGAGACGAGTACGTCTTTTATCAAGAGTATAGGCGTCAACACTCTTGGCGCTTTTTAAGTAAGGTAATAGCTGTTCGGGTAACTCGAACCTTGCTGCCTCAGCTCCTAAACGTATGCTACGATCGTCTATTCCGAATATGATACAATCTACTGCCTTTTTGCCTTGAATTTGACACCTATTTAAAAGAACTACTTTGTCATAATAATATTATTCTAAAGAATCATTAAACTTTGCTCGCTTATTAAGCATCGTTGTTAGTAATTGTCCGTAGTTATCGTCACAAGGGAAAGCTAACCTCAACTTTTCCTGCCACTCAAGCCAGGTATACATAACTGTCGTGAGGCCCTCGTACCATTTTTGAGCGTAACCTTTCAATTTGGGAAGTGAAAAATGAATGGTCTGTTTATCCGACCAATTATAAATTGCTGAGCATTCATTAACTTTATGCAGCCACATGTCTATAGTTTGCTCCTTACGACTTGGATCAAATTCAGGAATAGTGTTTTGATAAGATAACTTTTCATTATTACAATGTGGGTTATTTCCTAATGAATGCAATGCCTGTGCTAATTTAATGAGAGTTGAGTTATTGTCTAGCGTACCTGCAGATTCCGGCCGAGAACTACTCTTTTGCATATCAGGACTACGCTCTCGACCGCTGACAGTACTGCGCCTCTGCTGGTTGGTCGAGCTGTGCC
>CAUZXH010000389.1:0-10007 GCA_963584085.1 Pyrausta aurata
GTAGAAACATCTAGGTTAGTTTATTTTAGTTATTTTCATAGCTGAAACAGACAGCATCACACAAACATTTGCTCATTCCTGGGACTGATTGCAAATGCACTTAAAGGAAAAAAAAACATAGCTTGATGTCCCATGGAATTTTATTGTGGGGCTCAGCTGCTGATAAAGAATCAATTTTTGTATTACAAAAAGGGCTGTGCGTGCTATTTATAGTCTAAAACCTCAAGATTCCTTAAAAGGTGTTTAGAGAAATTAGAATATTAACTGTAGCCTTTCAGAATATTTATGAAAATTTAATGTATGTACGCAAAAATTGGACTTTTACTTTTATGACTTTTTTTTAGCTTCTTATAAGCACTAGCCCACAAAAGCTATGGTAGGGTCTATGTTGGGACGTGTATAAGTGCCCACAGTGGGTCTTTATGCAAAAATAAACGACTTTTATGACTTTTTTTTTAAAACAATGGGCACACTAACTTACTAGGCATTGGTGTTGGTGGCACCTGCAATTGCCTCACTCGTGGCAAAATGCTGCCAGAAGCCAAAGCACTTACCAAGCATGGCAACATCAAGGGGGTTGATGGAGGCGGCGGAGACGCGAACCAGAACGTGGTCTGGCGCCCTCAACGCCGGTATCCGAGCCGCTTCAAGCCGCAGCTCGCCCAGCCCGCTGCCGTACGCGTGTGCGCGCCAAGCCGCCATGCGCCCAGCGCTGCGCAGCGCGCTCACAGGACGTGCGTGCGCTGCCATCGATTCGCTGCTGGGAATACAGAAAACATACTTTAAATTCAAGTTCTGACCTTCCAAGCGACGGCATGTGAAAGGCAGAAATGTTTTGCGTGACAATATGACCAAGAAGTATACGTTACCTTATTACAAAATAGAAGGGAGCTCAAAAGGGTAAAAAAATTTGTACCTGGTCCACTGATTTCGGCAACCGCAATTTTTTTGGACAAGGTCTTAGGAATAATAAACTTCCTGCAAAATTTCAGCATCAACGACAGTATATATACTCTTACTAATCTGTGTACTATACACAGATTAGTAAGTAGTGATAGAGCTTCCTTCAGTGAAAAACACAATTTTTTAGAGTCAAGTGTAAAGTTAGTTATAAATAAATTTTAGGTTCACTCACTGAACTGAGCAAGTAATAATTACTACAGTTTAATTCATTTAGGACAGGTTTAATTTACATTCTGCGAAACAAACAAACGGTTAAGATCTAAATTTATAGGTTATGTATGTATGTCCAAATGTATGTGGTTTATGTTATTTTTGGTTAGTTACATACACATACTCTTACTAATCTGTGGTTAGTTATTTATAGACATAATCTTACTAATCTGTGGGTTATTTAGACAACCATCCATAGACCAATAAAAATTGTTTTTTTGCATGGAGCAAGTAATAATCACTTGTTTTTTTTTACGTTTTAATTTTAACCTAAGTTTACAGTGCGACATGAATCTTCTGGCCAACGGTGACAGTCGGAACTAACGCTGTCAAATTCAAAAATCCGGTTGCAACATCGAGTGTAGCGAAGTCTCCTCTCCCCAATCTTACAAGACATTTTCCGATTTTCCCTTTTATTTTATTTTCGTACTTGTTCTGTGTAAGGTATTAATTAGTCAGGTATCAAACGAATGCCGGGAGTCGCATAATAATGGAATTTCTATTGTGTCTCGTTTACACATACTTGACGAGTTAATATGATTGTTTTTATATACCGTAGAGCTAAACTCCTTAAATAAAGTTATATTTTTTAACAGTTTGTAATGTTAATACAATTGTTTCGCGTCTAAAACGGTGGAACATACATGATATGCCTTTTGTGGTATAAAATGCCTTCAACGACATTTCCATCCAAGAAATCTTTTATTTGACTGCCATGTTTGGGTAAAAAATATTCGTTAAACAGCTTCCTAAACTCCCTGAATCAAGGTAGATTTTCTTGCTCTGGCTACTTTTTCATATGCTAGCGCTCCCTGTCAATGTCATCCGTTGGCCAGAAGATCCTTGTCGCACTGTAGTTAATCTACGAACTCAGCTGGTTGGCCCTTTGGCTGGCCTGTCTGTCTTCTGTCATGATGACTCATGTGTCAGTTCTGCAGTCTTTATTTAGACCATAGAAAGTAGTATAGTATAAAGCGAAGATTTTTTTCTTTCTCTATGATTTAGACATACTCTTACTAATCTGTGGTCAGCAGTCAGCCAGCAGTTCAAAGGCCCTACTCTGCAAATTCTGCAATACAATATTGTGTTTCCCAATCTAGCCGTTCTTGTCGCTCATACTAGTATGGCCTTGCGAAGGAAAGAGATGGCGGTATTAAAAAATCTTAGCTCAAGAAGTCTCAAGAAAAAGTCTCAAGAGCACGGCCCCAGTTCAATCCATACCACAGAATATATAATAGTATACATTCCATACTCTCTGTTGTGGTTCAATCTGACAATCAATCAGTCAGTTAGCTGTCAGTTGCTGTCACCTTGGGCCTTACTCTTACTAATCTGTGTGTCACCTTGTGCCCGACTCTGGCTGGCTGGCTGTCACATATAACTCTAAGATTTGATATAAGATTTTTGATTAAATAATCATTATTTTATCAATTATCGTAACGCTAAAACTATATCAAATTCACTAATGGACATCCTCCGAAAAAGTCTCATTCATTGCAAGCGGTGTATTCATAGTTTTCGGCAAAATGCGATCGCACGAAGTTTTTCCAGTATGGTAAGCCCACTTTTTGGTGAAGCTCTTTCACTTTATGTATCTATCATAAACTTTGTATTATGTTAGAAAATACTAGAACTTTACTGTGGAATTTCATGATCAAACTTGTCTCATTCAAGTCAAAAGGTATAACCTCAAAAAATCTTAGTACTTCGCTACGTATCGTCACGGTAATATTATGTATACAATAAACAGTATTTTAACTCGGCCGTATTTTTGAAATAAATACCTACAGCCGCGCAGTACTTAAACAGGCGATAGGGCTTCTGGCCTCCCGCAATCTAATATAAAGCGTAATACAATACTATCCTACTCATCATTAAATATGTACTTGAACTAATTTTTAGAGAAATAAATTATTAGTGTTAATAAAGCAACACACCGTCCGTTCGTCACTGCAGCACAGTCGCAACTAGGAGTGGGCGATTATTATTATAACAGCCTAATTAATATAATACTTATTTTTAATCAAATATTATGTTAAATTAATTTAGTCCTTAACGCACTTGGTAATATTAAATTATACTTTTTTGCAAAAAGACGTCGCAGGTACGGCCGTTGCATTATTTTGGTTCTAATGAACAAACAAGTTATTTCTAAACTAAAATTATCATAATTTCTATCCTAAAGAAAAAACATATTTCTGAACGAAAGTATTATAATATTTCTACCGACATTTAAAAGTGTGTTCTATGACATGGCAATAAGACAGATATCTGGTTGCAGTAATTTGATAACATAACTGATAGATAGGTAATAAAAATAACAGTTGGGATTTAACACTTTTTACGACATTCAAAATTGAGTTTTAAGTCATAGCAATAAGACAGGTTTTTGGTTAAGAGTTGGTCAGTAATTCGATATTAAAGCAGATCAACGATAACTAGCGTTGGGTTTGTGACCGGTAATTTACGAAATGTCTAGTAAATTACCAAAAACGTAATTTACTCTGTAAAATTACCGATGACCGGGAAAATACTGAAATGGTTTCAATTAATAAAATTTAATGGATAAATTCACTAGGATCCTTTACCAAATCGTAATGAATAACATTTCACATATTTTATACTGACTTGACAAGAGTTTACTTATTATCGTGCCAATAATCCGATCATGTTGTTGTATATGGCTGTTCGATGCGCTATGTAAAAAAAAAACGGCCAAGCGCGAGTCGGACCTGTGCACTGAGGGTTCCGTACCACCCTTAAACTAAATTCGTGGTCCACTTACTTCCACCTAGGTAGTGAAAATATCACAATAC
Source organism: Pyrausta aurata (assembly GCA_963584085.1). NCBI lineage: Eukaryota > Metazoa > Arthropoda > Insecta > Lepidoptera > Crambidae > Pyrausta > Pyrausta aurata. The sequence goes on from CAUZXH010000389.1 coordinate 3,990, forward strand.
TTTTTGACAGCAACAATAACTTTGTTTTTCATAGTGTTTGTATGAAAGACAAAGTTATATTTGCGGTTGATGAAAATGTGCTATATCTCAAAAACTACCGGTTCAATCTTGTTCAAACCAATTTTTCTTGCAAGTTTTTGTTGAGATCTACATCATATATTTTTTTCAAAATTTTCACGTTCTTAGTTCGATGGTTAGATGGGGGGGACGCCTATTTTACCACTTTGGAAGCGTCTATATTTCAAAAAAATATTTTAGAAACCTCAACATCATTTTAAAAGACCTATCCATAGACACCCCACACGCATAGGTTTGAGTAAAAAAAAAATTTGATTTTAGTTTCATGTATGGGAGCCCCCCTTAAATGTATTTTTTTTTAACTTTTGAATCTTAATCGGAGAGCGATAAATAAGATACACCTACCTACCAAGTTTCAGCTACCAAGTGTCAGCTATGAGATGCTAATAGTTTCAGAATAAAGTGGCTGTGACATACGGACAGACAGACTTGACGAAACTGTAAGGGTTCCGTTTTTGCCATTCGGTTACGGAACCCTAAAAATATGAGCAACGCGCTCGCGACGTTGCCAGCTCTCACTACGCATGTACAGTGCACGCGCAACAACCAGGCAGCAGGCGACTATACAATATAAAATATATATTGTTTTAAATATTGGACATTTTAACAGAATTTTATTGTTTGTTATTTTTAGTGAAAAGGACTGTATTTACTAAATGGAATGACAGGCATAAAATTAGGGAAATGGACGTTACTTTAATAAATAATACCTATAATAAATAATAGCTATAATAAATTCACACATGTAGTATCCCAGTATCGACCACAAAGTGGAGACCAACAACATTAGACAAAGACAATTAAAAAAAAACATATCAAAATTAAATACAAAAAATGTGGCAAGGAGTTTGCCACATTAAGTAATATTTTCTTAATGTTTGATTTGGTCATTATAGTCAAAAATGAGTGTAGGCGAGATTTGAGGAATAGTTTTTAATTTATGTGCGTTTAAAATTTTACTCAGATTAGTTGATTTACCAAAATGTACCAAAAAGGAATAAAAGATAATTAATAAAAAAAAATGATTAAGAATACTAAAACAATTCAGTATTTTATCAGAATATTAAACTTTGTAGTTTTTTTTCGTGTCAAATATAGCAGCTGAGTATTTTACCGCCATTTGGTAAAAAAAGAGTTTTTTACCATTCTTTACCATAAATTACCATATTTTTCATTACTTACCGTTTTTATTACTGACCCTGCCCAACTCTAACGATAACTAATAAAAATAACACTTTTCATGACGTTTAAAATTGAGTTTTAAGTCATAGTAGTAAGACAGGTTTTTGGTTGCAGTAGTTCATTAACATATCAGATCGACGATAACTAATAAAAATAACACTTTCCACGACATTTGAAACTGAGTTTTAAGTCATAACAATAAGACAGTTTTCTGTTTGCAGTACTAGTAAAATAGCATAACAGTTCAGCATGACTAATATTATAATAACGTCAAAATTAACATGTTATTTATTAGTAACAAAAGTGTTATATTATAATAGCGAATTCTAGCAGTTATTCTAACTCCTAGTCGCAACTGTCTGCATTCCGAGCGCATGCCGAAATCGAGGTGCGTAGGTATAGCTCGCGTTTCGTCTGTTTGTATAAAGCTGGAATACTGTATAGATAAAATTACCGTGGTATTGTATTCTGAATCAGTCAATGAATATTTCGTAAATTTCCGGGCATTATTTTTGATAATTTCGTTTTTATGGTTAACAGCAGGGTAGTCCGGCGACATCAGAGGGCGACGCCGGCGACGGGCAGACCTGGGAGCGGCGCATAGTGACCGGCATCCAGCCGACGGGCTCCTTGCACGTCGGCAACTACTTCGCGGCAGTGCGGCGCTGCGTGCGGCTACAGGACGACGGGGAAGACCTCACCGTCTTTATAGCAGACCTGCACTCGCTTACCACTAAACAGGTATGGAGATTGTTATACATCATATTATTATATCTGAGGGAGGAAGAAAATAGTATTGCTGTGAAGAATTATGGTGGAAAAAAAGATATAATAGTCTTTTATGCTATTGATCTCAATCTGGATCTTATCAGACTGTTTGTGTTTTTATGACATCCAGTGCCTAAATCAGCTTGGTCATAAACATCAATTTCAGGATATTATCAAGCTTGCTTGAGGATAGAGTATTTGTATTCACAGAACCCCCAACAACTACAAGAGAACATCCTAGACCTAACAGCGTACTTGCTCGCAAGCGGGCTGGACCCAGACCGGAGCATCCTGTTTGCTCAGTCAGCGGTGCCACGTCACGCGGAGCTGTGTTGGCTGTTGGCCTGTCTGGCGACACATGCGCGGCTCGCACATCTGCCGCAGTATAAAGAGAAGTCTGCTGAGACCAAGGAGGTGCCTCTTGGGTTGCTGCTGTATCCAGTGTTGCAGGTAGCTAATCATAGTTACTATGTCATAAATGAGATAGAACACTTATCCTCCAGATCTTCATACTTGAAGCTATAGTCATAGCCTTCTTATTAGGCCAAATAAAACAGTAATCCGAATAATAAAATAATAACAGGTTACTTACCTGTTTGGCAATGCTTGTTTCAAAAATGAAACTGCAGTAGAACTACAGTATCCTATCCTATGTCTCTGTCTCACTTTTTGTCTCTCTTTTTTGTATATGCATACATGTCTCAGTTTAAATGTTCAATTTCCTGTTCCAGGCGGCTGACGTGCTGGTGTACCGCGGCACGCACGTGCCGGTGGGGCGCGACCAGCTGCAGCACCTGCAGGTGGCCGCGCAGCTCGTCAAGACCTTCCACCACCGCTACGGGCGCGCCTTCCCCACGCCGCAGCCGCTGCTGCCAGGTACTGACATCTGTGTCATTTTTTATTGAATGCCTGCAGAAATAAACTTATACTAGGAGCTGTTTTTTATAATGAGATCAACAGCGATTGGCTTGTAGAGAATGCTATAAGGCAAACAACTGACTGATAAATTATAAAACAAGCAACTTTAAAAAATATTTTACAAGTATCTATCTGCCGACAGGTTATGACGATTGCAAGTCAACCATATTGTGTTCATTCAATAAATGTTTTTTATTTGTCTATATGAATGCTGGGGCACTTGATACGACACGAGAGTTTCATCAGAACTATAATTGAGAGAAGAATAGAAGGAAGAGAGGAAAACCAAGAATAAGCTATATGCATCAAATAAAGCAAAAGTTGAATGTTGTGTCGTATCAAGAGGTCAAGAGAATGGCGGAAGCGTAAGGAATGGAAAAAACTCCACCGACAAGAGCTTAGCTCTTAAATTAGATGATGATGACGATAAGCCTTAAGCAGACAGAAGCTACTGGTAGTTGCCTGCTAACAATCAAGTGACAATACAGTCGAGCCCGTGCATCGTCTATCACTATCCTATCAGCTCCAAAATCCGTTTAAATGGCCCTGTCCAGAATGGTTTTTGGTAAGAATATTATATAAAAAATGTGGTAATGTGCTCCTGCCTGCTTAACCCTTTGAACGCCGTTGACGGATATATCCGCAAACGCAAGACGATATTTTGACGCTTTTGACGTATATTTCAGTCCTCAATTTAAACGGATAATTAAACATTGAACCATACACAATTTTCTTCAAATAAACACGTAGACATTTAGTTTATTTCCTATTTATTAAATGTATTGAGTACAACAATTGAAATTAATAAGTTTTCAGTTAATACAAAAAGGTTTTTTACATGACTAAAAAATTACATAATTTACTACCCACCACGACGCCAGAGACGGATTTATCCGTCGAATAGTGATGTCCATTCGTTTCATTTTTTTTATTTCAGCGTGAGATAGTATTTTCGCTTTCATATAACTGAACTAGTTCTACTGGGTTCGAAACTAGTGGTACAATATAAAGCTCTGTGCAAACCGGCGCGACTGCCGCGATATGTGCGCGATTTGCTTGGTTGCGCGACCGTTTACACGGACGCGGCTACCGCGAGCGTTGCGTGCGGGTCAAAGTTGCCACTAAAAACTGTAGAATAGTACTGAAAAGATTACTTGTTCTAGCTAGAGGAAACAAGGGCGAATATTTTTTTGTCAAGGCTTACTTAATCGCTGCATCGCGCGATGCAGCGATTTGAACACCGCCATACAAAATATATGACCGAGTTTGGCGCGACCAAGTCGCGTGAGAAATAAATTTTTTTTTGCTACACGATCAAACCTCTAATTTTATACTAAACCACGGGAAAATGATATAGCATCTAATAAACAAATTCGTCCTTTTAACCATGTCAACTAAATATTCTAACTCCAAAAAAAAGCCTCAAATAAAAATTATCAATTATTTTAACTTGTCCTTAAGATTTAAGTATACCTACATTGCCATCTAATTTACTAACTCGCCACGGAGGATTTTGAACATTACTTCTCTTTTTAGTTTTATCGATATATATAACTTACTTTACTTAATTCACACAAAATTATGAAAAAAATACCCCTCCACACACGCCATTGACGTATTATTCCGTCGCTAGGGCAGGGAATCAACTGCTTGACTGATATGTTCAATACTTGTTTATGTAAGGTTTTTTAAATAAAAATGTGTTTGTAGTAAATGTTTCTTTTTTTCGAAATAAAAGTATTTAAATCTGTTATGTTATTTACTTTATTTTATCACGTTTTACACTGCATTTTAATTATTTTTGATACAGTTTATCGATAAGAGTTGAACAACACTGGTCCTTTCGTCTATTGCACTATCGAAAATAGGGCCGGCGTGGGTGGCATATTCCTTGTTTTCATGTCTGGCGTTCAAAGGGTTAATCTCTTTTTCTATAGTAGGTACAATCACGATTATTAACACAGGGATGCATAATATATTTATGTTTATAACAATTGTTTTTTTTTTAATGTCTTGCATACTTTTTTCCAGAGGACGGCAGCGACCGCATCCTGAGCCTGCGCGAGCCGAGCAAGAAGATGTCTAAGTCCGACTCGGATCCTAAATCGCGGATCCTGCTCTGCGACTCCGACGAGGAAATCACAAAGAAGATCCGAAAGGCCGTCACTGACTTCACGCCACAGGTAAGAAGTTTTATCTCTTAAATTTTTAGTCCAGTGTTCCGTGGAAATATTATTTTTTTCCTGGAAGAGTCTAGCCAAGGCGAAACTCTTCCGGGAGCGAAACGAGCGTCCACATGGCTTGCTTGTTTATGACAAAAAATATCGCATATCCATCCAGGGTCCATTGTTATTATAATGAGAATTAGACATGACGGTTCTAAACACGAAATATAAATATGAGTAAATGCACTGCTCGACGTTTCGGCTGCGTTGCAACAGCCGTGGCCTACTATTATTATATTTCGTGTTTAGACCCGTCATGTCTAATTCTCGATCTCGAAAGTTTAAAATCCCATTGTCATTATGTTTAAATTAATTAAAATCGCATTAGACATAACGTATCGTTGAAACATAACATGCACACACTTTAGTAGAGAAAATAGTCCATAAAAATAATTTGTTTGACTAAAAGAATGACAAGAGTTTTTACTTTAGTAGATGAAAGGGTAGAGGCCGAGCCCCAAAGAGGAGGGCGGAATGTGTGAATCAAGTTATGATAGTGAAAGGAGTGGTTGATTGTGACGGAAACATCGTCCAGAAGTAAGACAGAAGAGAAAGAAAAGGGTTTATGAGAGACTATCACTAGCAGTGGGAGTATAAAGGCTGTAGAAAAAAAGTGTAATTTATTCCAGGTGACGTATGAACCGGAGAGCAGGCCGGGCGTGTCGAACCTGGTGTCGCTGCACTGCCTCGCCGCCGACAAGACGCCCGAGGAGGTCGTCGAGGAGAGCGACGGGCTCGTCACCGCGCACTACAAGAAGGAGGTCAACATAAACATTAACACCTATTGTGTTGTTACGGTCAAACAAACAGCTAAACTGTTCGCTTAATTGGCGACACGAAAACATTT
>CAUZXH010000390.1:0-14956 GCA_963584085.1 Pyrausta aurata
GGCGAGGGTCAAGAGCCGAGCGAAGCGGGCACGGAGCTTGCCGACTCGAGCGATACACCACTGCTTTTACGGACGATCTCTTCGGACACAGAAGTCAGCGCGACAACCGCCCGCTCTTAGAAAATTGCAAAATCAGGCAAGTACCCCGCCTTAAATTCTAATTCAAAATCTTTATTTCAATTTAGGTCATGAAATGACATTTATGAACGTCAAACGTGCAGTGAAAAAAATAAAAAAAATTATGTGCCCTGAAAAGGCCGAAACATATCTCATTATCTTTTGGGCCCTACCAGCGCTACGAGACAGAAAACAGACAATTAGGCCAAGTGCTTACAAGAAACGCCGGACAAAACTGAAACACATAATCGTACGCGGCTGACAGTCGCGACTTATTTGTTCTTCTAGGTAAATCGTGGACGTAACCTTGTGCTTTCGGACGTCCGACAGAAATCTGGCGCCCTGGATGTTTAAAAAGACTGCAAACTTATACGGACAGCCGCGTCCGATAATGTGTTTTCAGCTTTACAACTTGTTTTACAATGTCTTATTAAGTAACCACGAACGTTATCTGTCCATTACTTCATACGAAATGACGTTCCATATTTAAATTAATCGTTGGTTTGTGCTTATTTGTCGACGGTGAATCAGCCTTTAGCCAAATATATTGAGGGAAAACCACATGAAATAATATCAAACCATTTTATTTATGCTACACCTAATATGTACAAAATTTTCTCGTACCATGTTGTTGCTTTATTCTTTTCTTTTCGTTTGTGTTTCTGAGCTTTGTGCTTGTCGGCAATAATTTTTTTCGTCCCTCGTTTGTGCTTCTTTTTTTCTATGCGTACTTCATCAACTTTTGGTTTTGACTTCGTCTTTTGTTTATTGTTTATGTCGCGATTCTGAAATCAGCGTATAGTGTGAATCGAATTCTTGTATTTGTTAACATTTTGAAATGAATTTGTAAAGTAGATCGTACTAAGTTGTGGAACTATAACTATGATTTAGATGCTCGGAGAATGCTATTTAGACTTGGTAAATCTTAACACAAAACGTGTGGGAAAAGTTTCAAACTTCCACTTTCCTATCCCGTTTCTATCAAAATTGAAAGAGTCAAAATAGCATTCTCTTCGTGGCTAAACTATGCGTATCCGTTTTGTGATTATTTCTTATTTTAATCAATTGTAGATGTTGAATGATCGAATAATCTTACAACCTGTTTCACAATGTCCTGGTTAGCATTATCCGTCCAATACTTTATACGATTACGACTTGACGGTGAAACAGGCTCTTAGCCTTTAAAAAAATAAAAGAAATAACTGTTTGATTTTCACTAAGTAAAATTTGATGTTTTGGGATAAAACAATAAATACATGATTCAAGATCGTTATTATTTATTCAAAATCTTATTAATTATTTGAATATCATTATCTTCGTTGTTCTGACTATTCAGTGGTTGTTCTTCGAAGATGCGTTCTAGCTGTAGTCTATTGCGTTCTGCTTTAATTCTGATGGTAGATGCAGGCTTGACTGGTGAACATTGTTCTTCACCGCTGAAGAGGCTGTATTTGCAATGCGCTAAATTGCAGTTTGGGGACTGAGTCTTACATGTGTAGTAGAAACAAACACCGTCTGTACAAGAGGAGCTGATGTTCAAGTTCGTTATGAGGTTGTTCGTGAGTTTAGTAGTCACTTGCTGCAGTACAGCTTGAATTAATTTGGACATGTTTTTATTTAACTTTTGTAAAAGGGATATATTGGTTCCTGGTTGTTCTGCTGCAGTCACATCTGGAATGATAAATGAGTACTTATTATTTTGCTGCTTTTTAACAGCAGTCATTTGTTAGTAATTTAAATTAAAATTTATATTATAAAGTTTGTATATGTAGTGAAAAAAATAAATGGTAAACAGACATGTGATGATTACGTCTTATGTAAAAGTGATGAAAAGTTGTTAAATTGGGTGAATTTAAAGTTAGGCGTTGATGATAATGTCAAGCAGCATCAATCCCAGTATAGTATAGCGCGTGCTCTGTTATGATAATGCCGTACCTGCCTTTATAAATTATATATTTAGGGCTATTGATTTGTTTCTGCGCCATGATCTTGACCCTGTGTTGTGGATCCCTTATCAATTACGGAAATTCCTATGAGAGTAGGAATATCGGCCATCTGAGGAAAAAGACAAAAATGTATCAGTAATAGCTATTGTTATTGTATTTTGACTTCATTATTATTCACGGTTTTATTGTTAGGTTTCAATTATACGTCCATCATTGTATCATCGCATCGTCGTTGCTATGTATTGCGTTTATCGTTACATAATATTGCTTATAAGAGATACGTATTGTTATCTTTTGTACATTTAATGTTGTAGGAATACGTATTTCTTATCTGAATGTGACGATTACTCTTACCTGAATCAGCAATGAGTCATACTAAAGTCCGTTTTCTTTGCTTGTCGAAAAAAGGAATGTCAAGATTGTTTAGGTACAATACCTAAACAATCTTGACATTCCTTTTTTTAGAAAAGATTCATTTTAAAATAATTTATACTCAAAACACACAACCTACATTAAGTAATTCATCGTAGAACACTAAGATCGTTTCAGATCAAATTAATTTTATATGCTTATATTGTTTATTACAATATGCGACACGCAAAGAAAAACAGACGTTACAAAAAGTTAAGTTCAAAGTATAAGTATACATATAAAGGGAGATGACTAACCTTATTATTACGATCTGCAGTAGTTTCGATGTTCTCAATAGGTGCTTTGGTCACGTTAACGACATCTTTGTTCTCAGTTATGTCTTTTACTATATTCGCTGTTTTTGTGACCGTCGCTATCGCTATGGGAGCAGATTCGGGTATTTTCGTAGTTTCTTCATTAACCTTTGTAGTAATAACGTTTGGCTCGATATTCTGTGGAGGGCTCGTAACAATCGTCAGCTCGGCCGGTTTATCGGGGTCCACAAGAGTGTTATACTCCCGGCATTCCCCGTCCAAATAGGTGTCATACATATTGCAAGTGTTATTCCTGCACCCATCTTTATTACATTTCATAGTGGTGCAAGTTTGCTCGTTGCACCACACCGTGACGTTGTGTTTCCCAAGCTCTATGTTGTCGTTAGGTCCGTAGGTGGTTGACGTCGACGCAACCAGTTGATCGTTGACCGGCGCTGGCTCGTCATTCGAACTCCACCACCCCGTGAAAGGATACGTTATCCAGCCCCATAACGTGGAACCTACACCGCGGCCCTGTGTTAAAGCACCTGCGAGCGATGAGGGAGTTAGTTCGATTACATTAATGAATCCCCCTATAAAGCACTCAATTATTGATACGTTTTTGTACTTACTGTCTGTTGGCTTGCTGAAGGCTTCGTGCACTACACATAAAATCACAACCGAAAGGACACGCTTTGAAACGAACATGATAGCGTTTACGGCTCTTCCCTAGAAACAAATGTTTAAACACTTCCCGCATCCTTTTATAAAGGCACCAGGGCAAGGTATGCTCGTATCTAATTTAAGATAACACTTAGCCGGGAATGTTTAACTAATGAGCACCAAACGACCATACTAAATAGCCTTTTAATTTTACCCGACATCTCGTATCATGAATGCAAACAAGATAAGCTCACGTGAGCTTATTGTGCCTTCTAATTTTTGAATAGCTAAGTAAAGAAACATGCCGAAATAATGTTATGCATATTTATTTAAATGATAAATTTGTAGTGTCTCAATATATCTGGTAATGAATTTTCAGTGGTTGTCGTTGTTGTACTAGTGGTAGTAGTTGTTGTATCGTTATTTATAATGGGTATATCGACATGATGGTGCGTCACCAAATGTCTAGTAGAGAACCTTTCGCATTTCGTTGCATTAACATCTTTGTTTGTTTTAACTTCACAAAGTGTACAATAATCTTTGATGTCAGGACAAGCTAAGAATCTACATAATGATTTCGCCTTATAGCAGTTGGTCAATATTTTGATTTTTTTTGTCTTAGTCTTCATAGAAGCATACAATGAGTCAATGATATTTCTTATTTGTGTAAGAGTAGCGTTCGATTTCCATAATGACGGATCGTCATTAATTTCTACAGGTTTTCTCAAATGTTTCCGTTGTACCTTTTTTTTCACAGTGGCCATTACTCTTTTTAGATCCACTAGAACCGCCCGTGCTACTGGCTTTTGCGTTACTTGTCCGTCAGCGGAAAATTCGATTATTTTTGGGATTTGCTTATTAATTTTATGCCATGGGTTCAAATATTTATCGTCGGCCATCTGTACAGAGAATATAAATTATTATGACTATGCCTATGAATGATAATACGTTTAATATCAAAAAATAGTTTTAAAATATTTTTTTTATTAACTACGAATTGTAAAATGATTTAATAACAATGATAGAATACGGTATCAGGTAGTCTACTTACATCACTTAATAAACTCCGGAAACAAATAAAAACAATTATTGCTGTTACATTAATGTATTTCATTTTGACCATCACAAACACTTTCATTTTGCAAATTAACGCAATGCGTTCTATTTCTAGGCTTAAGTGCTAAATCAAGACCACTCTTTATCGAAATGAATGTTTATAAATATTTAGGTGTTTCATGTTGTTTTGTAAACAAGTTCTCAATACTTACGACTTATGCCTGATTTAATGACTTTTTGTTACTAATGCAATGTCCCATATCATTCAAGTTTTTAGAAATACATTTGAATTTTATGAACTTTTTCTTTGATGCCGCAAAAGTGATACACTTAAAACTGATGCAGAGAGTTATTTTACCGTGCAGTTTTCCCAACATTTTATCTTGCAGTATGTCTACGATTTCGAATGCGACGTTCGAAGGTAAATCCATTATGGATTCCATTGAAGCTACACTATCTGTAACAAAAAAAAGTTGTTCCAAAGTTTGTATTTAATTTTCACATGATAATAATTTTAGCTACAACATATTTGGTATCATTAAATGGAACATCTCAGAATTACGTCTTTAATCAAGTAAAGTAGTAAAATGAAAATCCTTACTTGTTATGCTACATCATACATTCATATACATAGTGCCATCCACGAAAGCGCAGGGTGCGCGGGGTATGCAATATTAACAATAATAATTGGTAAAGGCTTGCTCACGTTTACTCTAAACGATAAGGAAGAATCGTGCCGTGCGCATTCAAAGATTGCACTATCTATTGTATAGGTACATATGAAACTTTTTTTTACTAATTCCAACATAAAAGCTTTATTATAGATAGTGCCATCCACGAAGGCGCGCCCCACTCTTTTTTTGATTAATAAAGGTGCGGGGTGCGGGGGGAGACGCGCGTCAGTTGCGAGCCGGCCGTCATTCAAATATTCAGACTCGTCACGAAAGTGGCTCTGCTTAATTTATTTTTAAAATGTCAAGGAAAACCCAGTGTGTTGTACTAAAAAATAAACCTGGTATAATCTACTGACATTATTAAATTTACTGAAAGAATTATAATGGTAACTTAAACACCATAAACAATTTTAAATAAAAAAACCATGTGGTAACTTATAATATTACCGGGATGTACTTTATCGGGGAAGGCTTTATAACATTACGCTAGGACCTACGTGTACGAAGAAAAAACAATTCACGCGTATGAAGTCCCGGTAGACCGATGGTTCTCTTATAAGAAAGTTTTTAATCATTTTTTTAAATGTTATAAAACATTCTCACGTATTTCGTTTACGTCAATAGTAAAAATGATGCTTGTGCAGTTTAAAAATAATATATTACTTTTCTAGTAACTAACCATACCTACTTAAAACCATATCCAAGTAGAGCATCTTTCCCTTTAAGTGTATTTTTTGAAGTGTGCTTGTCATTCATTAGTCATTATGATGTTCCAAATTCAATTCAAAAGCTTGCACACATGTACTATAAACGATTTGGACGAGTGGTGGGGCGCGCCTTCGTGGATGGCACTATCTATAGGCTACAAGCTATTTCCTAGGAATAACTTAGAATTTTGTAACTCACCAGTTTTGTTGGAACCAGAACAGTGGCCTATGTGATGAAATCTGTCCCTTGGGAGACAGGTTCTATGAATACAAGTCTTCATAAAACATTTCATTGAATGACATATGTTTGCTGAGCAAAAAGAAATAACCCCGTTTATGTATTTGCCTGCAAAAGATAAAAAGGTCGGTGCGACAGCATCCATATCGTTCCAGTCAACCTTTCCAAACACAGCTTGTTCCAGAGCTTTGGTGCGGTTGTGTCGGATCGTGTCACTGGTTATGTTCAGTTTAGTTTTTTTATGTTCTCTTTCAAGAATTATATCTGTAATGTTTTGTGGTTTAATGACTGAAACGTTGTTTTGAATAGTGTTTGGAGTAATTGGCCAATATAATAATTCTGCATCTGAGAACCATCCCTTTTCTGGAGTAGTTATTTCTTTATCGTGTTTTTGGTCCTTTGTACTTATCTGCTTTTTTTTTAGTTTTTGCTTGACCGGTTTATTAGAATTAGCAATTTTATTGATTGGAGTCACGTGTAAATCTCGTTTGTTGCGAACAATCGATGCAGTGGTTATGTTTGGTTTAGCTTTAAAGTCAAGTTCAATGCTGTTTCCAGTTTTCGGAGAGTCGGCATTATTTTCATTATTATTTGATATGTTAACCATGAAGAAAATACCTTCTTCGAACTGCGTATTGTTGTTTAAATCTGACCTTGTGGTCGTATAATCTGCATCGACCGTACTCGCAGTTATATTTCTTGTTATATTTGTTTGCATAGTTTCATTAAAATGTTCGGTTAGTTGGTTTTTGCTGCCGACATTGTAATCGTCTTTGACTATAGGTTTCAATGTGTGATTTTGAGAAAGTTTAACGTTGTGGAAAGTTATAAGTTTCTTTCGGTGTTTCTTATTGTTATTGTTGTTTGAGCGAAGCTTCTTTTTCCTATGAATTGTAATTTTACGAAATTGATCGTGCCTATTTATTTTGGGGTTTCTTCTGTATCCAAACATATCAATGGGGATAGGAAAGTTGAATGATGTCGTTGGTAATCTTATGTTTGATGTGAGTTCTTTTGAGTTATCGTCATACTCTACTGCACTGTCATGGTTAATTTGTTTACCGTTTAGAAATTTAGGTAACTGAATGTCGACTTTGATTTTAACGTTGAGAGTATTTGCATTACTATTCATATCATCCATTAAATGTTCCTGGACTCTAGGATCTCCCGCTAAAGTATTTTGAGAAAACGATCTTCTATTCGTTTCGGCATTTTGCACCTGCATATCAGGTTTATTGGAGTTAAGTGGTAACACACATTGCTTACAGTGACATTTGCATGGTATCGTGGAAGGTGAGCAAATACAAGGTGTTTTGACTGGTTCGTTCATACTTGGTTTCTGGATCAGACTTTGCAAATTGTATGGCTTCTTTTCACCTGCTGATTTGTCGACGTTCGGTCGAAGCACTTCGTCGTCAAAAAGTTTTCGCGCAACGACAGTTTCGTGTTCTGGTTTATTTAAATTATATGCAAATGGTGGATTCATCGGTATAAAGAAGTCTAACGGACTGCTAAATGCTAGCGGTGAATATTTGAATGTTCCCGGATTATAATAGTTGTTAATGTTGGAGTAGTCGTTATTAATTCTTTCGATAGCTGGACGAGGGTTCGCTTTCACAAAGGCGTCGTGTCGCACGAGCGGCACTTTGTTTTTGGTCTTGTTTGACTTCTCCAGATAAATGCGTCGTTGTTCGTGTGCCTTCTCCAAGTAGTGCTGGTATTCTGCCAGTAAATCATCCACATTTTCGTCGCTCTCACTATCACTGTTTGCGAGTGCATTGAATTGCTACATCAGTTAAAAGAAATAAATTGATAAATTAATACAACAATTTTTTATAGAAAAACAGCCAAGCGGTATCAAATCAATAACAATTCTCAATAGAGTAATTAAAATTTGTTCTCTCTTTAACATAGTAAATGTATAATAGGCAGCGAAATTGAGAGTAAATACGACTAATTTAAAAAAAAACATCCATACTCACAGGGTTCTTATTCAGTTCATTTATAATGTCTATCACATCGCTGAATATGACCGTGTCATAATAAGGAATTATTTCTATATGATTTACCTCGGTGCCTTTAAATGAACAAAACAAATTGTTAAAATAAGTTTATACTGAAATATAAGTGCGTACACAATAACTTAATTTTAATGATGAATAGGATAAATAAATTGTTTATAAAATACTCACTTTCGGACTCATAGCAGTTGATTTGTTTCTGTAGAAAAATTGGGAGAAAAATTAACGCGAACCTCATGGCTCGAGTTTCCAAATGGAGGGTTCAAAAGATTGTTACCATACCTTGTTCTATACTTCTTTTCTAAACGTTCACTTTTTTATAGCGTTTGTTTTCACAAACATAGACTCGTAACAACCATTGTGTGCGACGAGTTTTGTTTGTATTACATAACTTTGTTAATTCAAAACCTATGTGTGGAAGGCTTTTGTTATTTACTTTACATTATTATAGCTCTATTTATAAGTTTATTTGAAGTTACTTATTTATATTTTTTGTTTCAGGAGTCGAGCAACAGCAACAATGAAGAAGCAGAACGTCTTACTATGCATCGATGCATTGTATCAAGTATTGTTGAAAGTGAGACCGTTTATGTCGAATGCTTGTATGTTATGGAGAAGGTAAAGTATTTTATATGTGTCTGCGAATATTTTATTTAGATTTCTGCAATGTCCTTAACTTTATTCGTTTATTTTTAGTACATGAACGCAATAAAGGCCACTCTATCAACATCCCAGCCGGTCATTACTGAGGAGGAGTTTAATACGATATTTTACAAGATATCCGAGTTGCACGAACTACACAAGAACTTCTTGGAAGGTTTAAAGGCCGCCATCGCTAGCTATGAAGAGCCTCTCTCAGTCGGAAGTCATTTTAAAAAGATGGTATGTTTTTATTTATATCAATCACTTCTTAATGCTTTTTGCATATTCTAATAGTATACCATGTAAAATCAAGAATGTTGATTTAAGACTCATATGAGGTGGAATATCGTTATAGCAAACTGTGGACGTTAAAAGCTAATATTTGTCGACTTGACATTGAGTATGTAATAATCGACCTTATTTTAATTTAAACATTTATGCATCATTGCTAGGAAAAGGGTCTATTTCTGGAAACTTTGTCTACATCAATGTAGCTTGGTATAAAGAATCTGTAGGTATCTGTAATCTCATTTGGTGCTGTTATCTATTTATCGACTATGTTTTTCAATGGGAACGCTTATTCATTTTATTCTACGTATACTGTATATTTATTTATTGTAATGTTTCCAGGCTGAGAACATAAACGTGTACGGTGCGTTCCTGCACAACTACGGGCGCGCGACGGACGCGGTGCGGCGTCGTTGCTCCACGTCGCAGCGGTTCGCGGACCTCACGCGCCAGATCGCGTGCCGCGGCCAACCGATGTCGCTTGACGACCTACTGCACAAACCCGTCGCAAGAGTGCAGAAAAACGCGCTCGTGTTGCACGTAAGTAATCTGCTGTCTTGTCCTATGAGGTGAGCGATACGACACGATGATACAAAGACAAATTCCGTGGTGTTGTGGCTACGCCCGGTGGTTGCGGTGATGACAACGGTTCTGTGATTCCGGGTTCGTTCCCGTCAGTATAGAAATCATAATTTTCAATATTGTCTCGCTTGGGTCTGGGTGTGAGCACCACCGTTGTCGGGTCGAACGTACCTCTGAGATGGCGACGCCTTGAAACACAGCGTGCTACAATGTTAGCGCCACTACAACACCGATGCCGTCAAAAAATGATTCAAAGACGAATAACGTCGCGCCGTGTACTGGCACGGGACGCAGGCTTCTAGCTAAGAATACCATTGTTTTGATCGCGCTCGTCGCTCACTTAGGACACCGCCTTACTAAACCAATATTTACGCTGTGAAACCCGGATCAAGGGGATTAAAATGGGCTTTAATTGTGTTCTCTTGTTGCAGGATCTCATCAAATACACGCCGGCGAGCCACCCAGACCATGCTATGTTAACCGATGCCCTAAATATGACGCAACACTTTCTCGACGAATTTAATATTATACAAACTAAGTCTATGTTTCCTGTAAGTGTTCGTCATCGTCATGTATGTAGATTTATTTCTTCTTTAAAATGACATGATAATGTTTTATTATAAAATTTCATTCCAGAACGCGGATCGAGCGCAAAGAAGACTTGTCAAAAACTCGTTCATTGTAGAACTATCGGATGGACACAGAAAATTGAGGCATCTATTTCTATTCAACGATGTCATTGCATGTGCCAAATACAAAGTAAGATCAATAATATGTACAGAGAAAGTTCTAGATTGGAGACCCTTCGACCAAAAGCGCAGCGTAGGACGTCCACCGACAAGATGGACAGACGACCTTGTAAAGATAGCAGGATCACACTGGATGCAGACCGCTCACAACCGGTCGTTGTGGAAAGCCGTGGGGGAGGCCTATGTTCAGCAGTGGACGTCCTTTGGCTGACAAAGATGATAATGATGAAATAACATGCACAGTTTTTTTTTATATTCTGGTAGATATCCCATACAGAATATCAGTGATCAGCAACATTTTGTTATTTCTAGGCGTCCGGTCGCGACAAGTTCACGTTCGAACTGAAGTGGTTCATACCCCTGCCCGACATTGTAGTCGTGGAAGAAGATTCAGTAATTGCGAACGCGAACGACGCGCGGGAGACGTCGCCGGCCAACATCGTGGCGCTCAAGTCGCAGGCCTCTACTGTGCGCGACCAGATACTGGCGGAGGAACGAGCTTCCCATGACGATAAGGTTGGTTTTGACAGTGTAGTTTGATTATCGATATACAACGCCTTAGTAAGGTAGCTGCTTAGATCACAGAAAGATGCTGCCGACCGGTATATTGTTAGTTATCATACTATAGTTATACCGGGTTTCACCCTCCTGCTTCGGAAAGCACGTAAAGCCGTTGGTCCTGCGCCTGATCTCTCTCCGGTCGTGTCAGATTGCTGTCCCATCGGACTATGAGAATGAGAGGAATAGAGAGTGCACCTGTGTTTGCGCACACACTTGTGCACTATAATATGTCCCGCGTAGTCGGTTAGTCGTTGTGACTGGCCACCGTAGTCGAAATCGGCTGGGGGGACTACTACTATAGTAGCCGCTATCGTGAATTTCTGTCGCCATCCCGCGGACGTGATGATGATTATTAAGAAAAAAATATTGGTTCTAGATAATCTAGGTTCACCACATTCCGGAATATGCTTGTAATTCAGTGTTTTTTAAGTCATGATTTATTTTACATATTTTTAAACCATCAAGAGTTTTGCAAAGATTTTCAAAAGAGTTTCTTTTATGTATGTAATATGTAATTATTTTGATTGGTTAGACGTCCATTCGCCGACCATTAAGCTGACAGCAGTCCTATACCACCGGTTTTTTTGTTTAGAAAATGCGCATCGGTCGCGGCGCACTGGAGAAGCAGCGCAAGAAGCTGGCAGAGCTGGAGGGGCAGCTGGTGCTGGCGTCGCCGAACCTGGTGTTCCGCGTCGGTGCGCGCGCGCCGGGCGGCTCGGCGCTGCAGAGGCAACACATCTTCTTCCTCAGCTCCGAGTACGAGCGCACGCAGTGGATCGACTCCATACACGCGCTGCAGGTGAGGCGTTGTTTGTGTATGCCATAAAATTAATATTCCTATCGGAATAGAAGAACAAGTAAAAGCTGTCAAACGAAACCGATTTTGGATGACAATAACCAATTTTAGTAATTTACATTAGTATCTTAAAATGAGACAACCTTTCGTCCAGGTGTTTTATGCTTGTCTTCCTAGGTTAAATATATTAGTTTACCGCATGATAAACAGTCGACACAAAATATCGAACATGCAGCCTTAGTGTAAAACGAAAAATTATTTATTAGGGAAAGGGATAATATTAATAATTCTATGGTGTATACAGTGTTTAAAGGTGGCGATTCAGTAGCGCGACTGTAGCGCTTCTAAGTCGCGCTGCTAGTGGCGTGATTTGGTATCTATATTTTATCTATTTATTACAGGAACACACACAGAATTACATTCCATGAATAACCTTTATAACTGCGTTAAAACAAAATATAACATAACAGCAGACAATACATTAAGGAAAAAGATGGCAAATATAGGCTGGACTATGCATATTTAAGAAACGCTGCTGCATCGCGTGTTTTTCGAGTGACAGAAGCCCTACTGCAGCGTATAAAGCTTGTGGTATTTAAAACGCTGCGTAGTCGTGTGCGATCAGCCAGCGTTAGATCACTGTGGCAATCGTTTTAAAGAATATTTCTAACTGTTACAAATAACCTATATAATAACCAATCGCGGATCTGTAGCACATCTCTGAAGCATGACTAGCGACGCGCTATGAAGAGAATCGTTGTGTGTCGCTACAGTCCCGCTTCTAAAATGCCTATATGTAAAAAAGCTTTTACCCACCATTCCCTAAATAAATAAATAATTTATTCCACTTAATACAGTCACAGTTACATATTGACCAAAACTTCCTTTTAGGAATGTAATATTCCTGTGCCAGGAAGTATGGCTCTTCTTTAGCTTAATCTAAGTAAATATTTGATTAACACAAAAGAAAAAAAGTAAATACAATTAAGAACATACAATGAATATCTGATACAATATTATAAGTGAATCCACTACAAAACAAAACAATATATCCTTAATCTGAGGGTACACAGATAACTATTTGCATTGCTAGGCGCTTGTACCATGGTAACGCATCAAGTTTTTCTGTTAGTGATTAGGGTGTGGGAACTAAGAAGCTAAACAATGTACCATTTACCAGGCATCATCCGCGCCGCCGGCCGGGTCCAACACGGTGTCCATGCTGGAGCTGCAGGCGTGGGTGACGGCCTGCCGCAGCTACCTACAGACGGACATGGGCTCGTACCTGCTGCGCAGTGGACGCGACGACTCGCTGCTGCTGGGTGACTTGCAACTGCATATTGGCGGCATGACCACTCCATTGGACACTGCTGCTGGTAAGTCTATTTGTTTAGACAGTATCGCATCTTCCTGGCCTTGGAAGGGATGTGGGTGACAGCCTGTCGCACCTACTTAATAGACGGAGATAGGCCAGTGCCTGCTGCGAAATGGACGCGACGAGTCTTTACTACGTATTGGCGGAGTGACCGTGCCAGTGGACACTGCTGCTGGTAAGTTTTTTTGGTACCTCAGTAGTAGCACACTGCGGACACTCGGAAGAAACTTTTCATTTTGGCCATACATTGACAGACGGCGTGTTGCACAGACACTGCGTTTGTGTGCGTGCTATAAGGGTTGACAAAGTCTGTTACACCGGTCATAATAGCTCTTCTCACTTAAATAAACAGATACCTAAACAAAGTAATTTAATTTAGTATACAACGTAACAAGCACTCATTTTCGTAATGTCATATTCACGTGGTATCGTGGAGAATTAAAAAGATAGTATCTACCTTAGCAACACCTAATTTCCCTGATCACATAAATATTACAATTATAATTTCTTAACTACACATAATTCTAAAGAATGTTACCTTTACCTAACGTTTTTAAAGTTGTTCACTGTAACTGAATAGTTAGAATAGGTGAATTATGGTTGCATATTTTGTATGAAGTTACTTACTGTCTCTCATCTTTTTGGAAACGAAAAAAGCTTCTATCGGAGTCATTTCTCGAGGACGAAAGACACCCGTACACTGCACAGTACCTAGGCATCTCTCCTACACAAAACTTTGTTCTTCCTTTAACGTCGCAAACATGCGCTTGCCATGCCCGCTAGGCGACCGCATAATGAGGACCCTAATTCCGGCGCGATAGTGAGGTAAGTCAGACTAGGGAGGGGAGGTGAGTGGCCGTTCTGTATGTAGTACTATTATATATTCTGTGTTAGTAGCACTGATCGTGTTTTATTTATTTTAAGCGGTGCCTGTATAGCCTCTAGCCTTGGCTTTAATTTCCAACCTAGTTCGATGTGGTTTACATTTGGACTAAATGTGTCGTACATACGTCATCATATTAATTATTCTTAACCCAACTAGAAGTCCTTTTGAAAAAGATGATTACCATGTTACTTAGTAAATAAAAATTACACCACTGTATCTTTACGTTTTGTTGCCAGACTACTACGTAGTAGTGGAAGTGGATTCCTACGGCCACTACTTCCGCAAGGCGAAGTCGAAGCTGGTCTGCCGCAGCGCGCAGCCGCGCTGGAACGAGAGCTTCACGCTCGACCTCGAGGGCTCGCAGAACCTGCGCCTGCTGCTCTACGAGGACGCGGCGAGACCTGTGCTCAGGGGCAAGTGTACGCTGAAGGTAATATAAAACAATAACTCATTTTTTCTTTTCCTTACGTATAGAAATATAGATATATTTATTGCCTTCGTTTCAAAAAAGTATGGTACAAAAAATATGAAAAAAAATAATAATAAACGTATCTTGTACATTATGTTATCTCTCGTAAACGATATACATGTAACCTGCTGTTTTTTACAAGAAATAAATGAATAGATAAGAGATTCTTAACTTTCGTCCATAATTTGAAAACTCTATTTTCGAAACTGGATATGACACAGTAGCGTTGCGATTTGTCGTATGTAATAAGTACAGTGCTAACCTCGGTACGCCTACACATTCTATTAAAATGTTGCGCGAGATCGCATGTTGACAAAGCATCGACGTTTTCTGCTGTTTTGACGCATACGCAGTTACTTTGTCAAAAACTTTGTTTTTCAGTAATTATCTCAAAACCTGTTGTAGTTCTATAGTCTAAGCTGCATTAGGTAAAAGACAACGCCTATATAGATAGTGCCATCCACGACGGCGCGCCCCTCCACTCGTCCAAATTGTTTATAGTACATCTGTGCAAGCTTTTT
>CAUZXH010000391.1:0-13463 GCA_963584085.1 Pyrausta aurata
AGACAAAGACCGATTTCCACGGTTTTGCATTCGTTGGAAAGGTCTCGGGCTGTGTGAGGTTTATAGCAAAGAAAATTCCATAAAACGGGGCCGGGACGGGACGGGGCTGGGGGCAAAACGAAGTTCGCTGGGACCGCTAGTTTACAATATTTTAAAATTTTTTGTCCCCATAACATTTTACTCAAAAGTTTAAAGACCTGTGTTGAAGAAAAAATTTACTGGACAGTTTGTGCCCAACAGCTTAAAAACTTCTACATTTAATGCAGATTTCGAAATACTATAATAGTGCTACGTTCCGGGTGGAAAAAAAAAAGTTTCACCCAAAACATTGGCAAGAGAGGCATTTTTTTGAAAAAAATCTTAACTTATCTTTTTTACCTATTTAAAATTGTGTAAGTGCATGCATTACACAACTGAACCAACACCACTTACTTAGTATTTTAGGTGTAAAATAGGGTTTAAACAAAATAGCACATAGTTTTTGGAACGTAAGCATGGTACCTACCTAGTACTTATTATAAACATGTGCAAGTACCTAATTGGAATTTTGAATTTCGAACCTACCTAAGTACTCGTTCTTTTTTTATTAATGATAAAAATAGAATAATAACGTGCATAATATGATCAATTGTAACCCTGGAATGCATTGAATGTAAAAAATATAGTTACAAGACGTCTGAAAATAAAAAGTACCTAATATATCACTCAACGAGTAGATAGGAGCGAGCAAATGAATAAGGAGCCCTTTACGGCTGTCGTTTACTTTATTTATGTTAAAGAAAATGTCTGAGTAAAACCTAGCGTGTAAACATTACTCTATATTACTATAAACGCGAGGTTAAATAATAAAAATAACAAGGTGTGGGTTATACGGTTATTAGTGTAAGCAGCCTGCAAGAGCATAAACATCGGAGTACGCACCTTCGAGCGCCAGGTACAGAGGTGCAACCCGGTGACATACGGAGATATTCAACATAACTTTGTTCTTTCAATGTCCAATACACTGGCCATAATATCTTAATTATTATCACATCCAATATAGTTACACGGACTCTAACACATGAATACCACCATTATACGAATAAGCGACCACAAAACGCTAAAAATTATTGAACACCCTTGTAATTAGTCTGCCATAGCGAAAACACTCTTCGAAGTGCGTGTATGCGTTTCTTTTGGTCGGAACTCGGAACTGAAGGACGGTACGAAGGAAGGAGGCACTCCTTCCTCCTTTACTCACTCAACCAACAGAACAGTCCAATTTAACATCTCTCTCTCTCTAGCCAGCCAGCACTCTTACTAATCTGTGGCACAGATGCACAGGTTATAGTCGAGTTACTACTTAGATTATGTATCCCATAGAGAAAGAAAAAATCTTCGCTTTAAAAAGAGCGTGCTACTTAGTAAAATTCTATAGGATTTGACAGCGAAAGACCTTATGACAGCGAGACCGTTTTCTAAGAAATAATGGATTTAGTGGATACGTCAAGTTTCCGTCGTTGGAATTTTTGAAAAATTATGAATGGATATTATAATTATAATTTAAGTTTTGTCTAACAATTTCAGATGAAATGACTTGTGCTTTCAGCAACTGTGAAGTGCGCCGAGGATACAATCCCGAAAATCATACTTTCCACCAGTAAATATGAATCATTGATAAAAAATTGAAATCCAAATTTTATAAAATTTGTGAGTGAAATCGACTCCGATGCCAAATTGTACAGTAAATTTAGGACTTCCTTTGTGATTTGCAGCCATATATCAAAGTTTCCAATAGATTAATTCAGGTATTTTCAGTAAAATAAGAAACCGTTTCTTTACACTAGGGCTTGACTAAATGATGACGTCATCAGTATCGATAAATTTTTTGACTGATTTTTTTAGGTAACCGTAATTCTTGCACAGCTTCTTCTAAGCACTGGCCCACACAACTGGCCCGAAGCTGTGCTGTGGTAAGGTCTATGTTGGAACGTGTATAAGTGTTTCTAGAATGTCTTTATACATAAATAAATAAATATGTAATTTAACAAAAATGAGGTTGTCTTGTTTATCAAATAGAAAGTATTATGTAATTAAAAGTGCATTAATTTAATTATTTTTGTTTCAATTTACATGATTTATCGTAACCTCGTCGATAAAACTTGGACCACCATAAGATACACATCACTATTGAACGCACACATGTAAAGTAACTTTTTGGTTACGCTGAAAATCCGCGTTTGTCATTCTATACTATACTACTTTCTATGATGTATCCTGTAGATTTGACACATATTTATAATTGACAAGTTAGAAAGTGATGGCTGTATACAAAAGTACTTAAGAGTGAGAGAGACGCAAATATTGTTTTTTGTCCTTATCACCGTTCATAGGTAATTTCGGCCTGCCACAATCGAAATAAGGGCACACACTTGACGTCTATGCAAAATAAATAAATAAAATTGCAAAATAAAAATACATTTTATGCAAGTGAAGTGTTTTGTGGATTACGGAGTGATTGTTTTACTTACTCAACATGGTAAATTGTTGTGTGCTTGGATGTAAAAGCCGTACTGAGCGTAAATATGAAAACATAACATTTCACACGAAAGTAAGCCTCATTTATATTGTTCCTATATGTTTTACCTGCATAGAAGTGCATTAATCTTAAATCCTATAAAAGAACATACATAATAGAGGAAAAAAGTAGTGAATTATCAATCGAATTGTAAAATATTTTTGTATTATTACCTGACCAAAAATAAAAAGGTCGTCTATGGCTCCACTCTGTGGGTTATGGCTATTACGGTAGCCATTTTGTTAGTATTTTAAATTTTGCTGGATTATCGTTACCTTTAGGGATACCACAATACAAAGGGTAAAAGTTCTCGATTTAAGGGTAATTTACATTCGACTAATTTTAAAAATCGTATATGTATTTTAATTGCTGGATGAACATTTCATGCGTTGTAGTGATCATTATTATTAGAACTAATTATGATTTGTGTTCATTTATATAGATTTCCAAAAGACGAGACGGTACTAAAGGTTTGGATTGCAGCGACTGGACGGAAAAACTGGCAGTCTACCAAGCACACTCGCATGTGTTCTATCCATTTTAAAACCGAGTGCTTTCAGAAAAAGCAACGGATAACTTATTTGGCAAATATTTGAATGTACGCAACAAATTTATGTTGCGTATTTATGTTATTATTTAATAAACTTACATCATTTAACGGCCCATAAAAGTTATTTGTTGACTATTTTATTTAAACTTTATTGCTCTGTAAGTTGTATAATTGGCGGACTTATTCTGTTCTATGACGTTAAAAATCCTATTTCCTTCTTAAACATTTTTTTTGTACACAATTTTTGTTTTATCCCTATGTTAATATTTTTTTGTACAAATAAATAAAGATTTTGACTGTAAAATTAAGTATTTATTGTAATTAAGGTTACTAGTGTATTTATATGGGTGGGGAGTAAATTTTTATGAACATGGCCACCCCAAAATACGTAAGTACTTTATATCTGTCTCATACGGGTGAACGCGGCTGTCAAGTCTATAATATACTTCGTCTAAGAGTTACTACTCTTTATCTGTGGTTCAGTTTATATATTCTGTGGTTGAGTACAACATCCAGCCAGCCAGCCAACCAACCGAACAAACATCAAGCGCGATGACATTGACAGGGGGCGCTAGCATTCAAAAGCAAGAAAATCTACCTTGATTCCGAGAGTTTAGGAAGCTGTTTTCGAATATTTTTACCCAAACATGGCAGTTAAAGAAAAGATTTCTTGGAAGGAATTATCGTTGAAGGCATTTGCTACCATAAGAGGCATACCATGTATGTTCTACCGTTTTAGACACGAAACAATTGTATTAATAATAATACTATTGAAAATTAAAACATTATTTAAGGAGTTTAGCTCTACGGTATTCAAAAACAATGTAATAATAATAGTCCCCCTAGCCGATTTCGACTACGGTGGCCAGTCACAACGACTAACCGACTGCGCGGGACATATTATAGTGCACAAGTGTGTGCGCAAACACAGGTGCACTCTCTATTCCTTTCACTCTCATAGCCCGATGGGACAGCAATCTGACACGACCGGAGAGAGATCAGGCGCAGGACCAACGGCTTTACGTGCTTTCCGAGGCACGGGGGTGAAACACCGCCAACTTCCAAACTCCGGGCTACCCTGAGAAATTCTAAACAGAAAAACCCAGGTATACATTTTTGGGCCGACCCGGGAATCGAACCCGGGACCTCTGGCGCAGCCGTTGCTTTAAAATGCGACCCTCTCACCGCTGCGCCACCAAGGCAGTTAAAACAATAATATTATTAGTATACACAGACAGAACACGTACGAAAATAAAACAAAATGGCAAATTGAAAATCTCTTGTAAGATTGGGGAGATTTCGCTACACTCGGTCTGGCAGCCGCACTGTCACAGTTGGCTAGAAGATCCGTGTCGCACTGTATATGGATGGTTGTAGTAACTATTAAGGGTGCGTACTTGCCGCGGTCGCCAACGCTCATGAGCGCCGATTTTCTCGTTCCACTTGGTCCACGAGCGGCGAGCGGCGCGCGCGATTTTTGTCGTGTCAAGTGGTGGAAGGAACGGGCTTTCGAGCGTTTGGGAGCGTAGATGTAAATGAATAAATAAATAAAGACATGAAAAGAAAAACATTCTAGAATAACACATTCGCGCAAATAGCGAGACGAATAACGAGCACGAGTGTGTGAACTTTAAGGTGGATACTGACCTACGTTACGTACGTGGTGTAATGTAACATTCGTATCGAGCGTGTTACGTTACGCATCGAGCATATTACTCTGTGTTCTAAAATCAGCTTAAAATGCTCGTCAAAAATCTGTACAAAACCGCGTAACAGTCAAAGGATTCGCCAAAAATGAAACCGTAAATAATAAACAGTAAAACAATTTATAAAGTGAATCTTTGGAACCAGAGGAACATAATAATGCCAAAAAATAAGTACCCTAATTAATCCATGTCATTAACACATTTTCAAAAATTTAGCTACGCTTTTTTTCTTGGTCTATAATTTTCCGCCAACGTGAAAAAAAATGTTCCTAAAGTGGGTCACTTTACTTTTTCATTTTTTTAACGCTATCTAGTTTAGTGATACTGTAAAACAATGGGAAAAACTGCTCAAATGGGCTCATCATTGAATCTGCAATATTACATAATCTGTGATAGTTTTCGTGGCAAGATTAAGGTTGCGTTCTTTGACTAAATAATAACGTTACGTTATTCTGTTGCGGTACTAAAAAAATAATGTTGTTTAATTTTTTTTATTCACATTCACATTTAAGTTAACATTCATACCTATTACTAGTAGTTAGGGTGCTAACTACTATAATAGGTGTGATAATTAGGGTGTCATTAAAAATCTAAGCACGTTGTTAATTAGAAATCAAATATTATAACTTAATGATGTGTGGTGTGATGGTTTGGCCTGTTCATCATCCGCATAAAAGAAAAATAAAACGACGCTAGCGACACCACAGGGTGCTTCTGCTTCCCCTAACTAGGGTCCTAATGCTCTAAGAGCTTTCCAATCTCATCTGTCATCATAATTATCTATGATTTGAGATTTGATCGGTCGGTTCTTCTGCATTGGGCCGTCTGTCTGTGATATATTTCAAACAATATTATCTACCCTAACAGACAGACTAGTAAATTGCTAACAATGGCTAACATAGCAGCGAAACGTATAAAAAGGGAATTCAAGGAGGTCATGAAAAGTGAAGAGGTGAGATATCTTGGTTTTAACTATTGTGTTTTGTGTTGTTTGAGACATGTTACTTGGCTTGGTGACACTTATTTGCACTTTATAATAAAATATTTTCTTGCGAACATCCATTTACTGCAGTACAAAGTGCGATGGAAATCATCGAATTTATTTTCTTAATGCCATGATTGCAATGTGTGCAGCGCGCGGTAGACGTACACAAAGTTTACATGATTCAGCATCTTTTCCACTACTGAAGTTGCTTGTTTTCTTGTTTACATTCTCTCCGATTTTCGGGGCCTAAAACGTCTCCCTACAATGGAAACCCATTATTGGAGAACAGTGTGAGGTGAGGAGGCATTATAGTTTATAATAATGCCTTTAATTAAGCTGTTGTTCTTCACTATTTGCAACAAAAACTACTCAGGTGCGCTATCTGTTTAGTTTAACTGTGTAGTAGCTGTAGCACATGTACATGAGTGGACACAAACATAACACATTGTAAAAATATAATAAGAAATGTTGTTACTACCTATTGGTATTAACTACAAAAAGTAACAAAGAAGATATATTCTAAGTGTCCTCTGTTTTATGCATAAGCTGTGTGTTTTGCAACTGCGACTGTTCTTGTACTTTTAAGTAATAACTTTCTCATAATATAAAAAATTACTTGTTTTATTCAGAATCAAGTATTTTCATCTAACATACTGATGCTACACATTCTACTTGACAATGTTGATGATCCATCAAATACAACACAACTATTTTGAGTTACATCTATTTAAATTATCATATACATAGTCTTTTATTAATTTAAGCCATTTTTTCCACATTCCTAAAGGACATAGTTTTGTTTGTGTATAATACAAAATGCCAACACCTTGTACATGATATCTATGAATGATTTTCTTTGAATAAATTTATAGTGAACAGGTAAAACATCTTCAAACATAAATCAATATTTGATGATGTCCTCTGTCAATCTGATTCCCCAAACAGCCAACATGTTACTTTATTCTTACATTGGATTGGATTTTGTCTGTTACATTGTACTAAGCGCTCTGCAGGGGAGAGCATTATGTGTGTGTAGTTTTAAAAGGCTTCCATACTATTTCAGGACAGGATGCTTTTAGTTATATTTGTAGCTTGCAACAGGATGCTTTTCTTGTGGTTCATTTTATTTCTGTGAAGAAAACTTGTACTTAAATTGTTGGTGCTATTTTATGATTTGGACCATCTATCTGACAGTAGTCTGGTCACTGTAATGAATTTTTTATTCCACTTAAGAATGCTTTTGGAGTGATGTGCTATGTTTCATTACTATGGTTAATCAAGCATTGGTGCTCTCGGTGATATTAAGTGTATATGTATACCCTTTTTTTTGGTTTGTTTTTTTTTCTGTTGGATATGCGGATGACTTAGCCATACTGATAAACGGAAACGCGGAAAACCTCCTATGCAGCATAATGCGTGCCGCCTTCCAGATAGTAGAAAAATGGTGTGACGAGCACCAGCTGTCAGTAAACCCGAAAAAGACAGAACTCATCCTTTTCACCAACAAAAGGAAGTTACCAGAACTACAGCTACCAAAACTGTTTAACACCGAATTAGCTCTCTCATCACAAGTGAAATATCTGGGCATCACTTTAGATAGTAAATTAAATTGGGGGAGCCATATCGATGATAAAATGCAGAAGGCCTGTATAGCTTTCTATCAATGTAAGCGACTTGTTGGCAAGAAATGGGGTCTTAACCCAAAGATCACACTGTGGCTATACACATCAGTTATCAGGCCTTCGCTTACCTATGGATCGGTTGTATGGTGGCCCAGAACGCAACTGACCACGATCAAATCAAAACTTCAAAGCCTACAACGTTTAGCAAGCGTCGCAGCCACAGGTTGTATGAGAACCACTCCATCAGCCGCGCTAGAGTTTCTCCTGAATTTAAGACCGCTTCATCTGGTAATCCAGGAGGAAGCAAGGGCAGCTGCCCTTAGACTCAGAGCGAACGGATTATGGAAACAAAACACAGTGACTACACATTCAAAAATCCTAGATAGGACTCTGAAAGCAAAGCCGCTTTTGGACGCACCTATGGACAGAATACTAGGCCAACATGTCTTCGACAGAAATTACAATATCCAACTCACTGAAGAGCCCAGGGACAGCTCAGGCATAAAGGAGGTTCGGATATACACAGACGGTTCCAAAACCTCACAGGGTACAGGAGCTGGAGTCTTCTCGAATGACCTAAATATTAATATATCAACTACTCTTGACAAGCTAAATACAATCTTTCAAGCAGAATGTATCGGCATCACCAGAGCAGCACAGGCGGTTGCAGCCAGAGACGTAAAAGACCAACACATTAAAATCGTCTCGGACAGAGCATCGGTGCTCCAGGCCCTACAAAACAATAGCATCAAATCTGTCCTTATTTGGGAGTGCCACAAAGCACTCCAATCCATAGCAAGCACAAATAAGGTAACCTTGCAATGGATCGAAGGACACAGTAACTCACTAGGCAACGACGCTGCCGACGAACTAGCCAAGAGGGGCTCGGCGACAACAGTATATGGCCCGGAACCATTACTACCTATACCGCAGGCCCAAATAAGAACTTGGCTACGTGCAGAAACCGAAGCAGCACACCAAGCAGAGTGGAGAAATGGTGAAGGTTGCAGGCAAACAAAGAACGCAATTCCGGAAGCTTCGAAAAGGCTTGCCCGCAATCTCATCCGGCTACCAAGAGACAAACTGCGCATGGTTATAGGCACTATAACTGGCCATAGTCTCTTAAACAAACATCTATTCACAATAGGTGTAACAGACAGTCCCCTATGCAGAGGTTGCATGGGGGCAGAAGAAACACCACAGCATGTGCTCATGGAGTGTATGGGTGTGGTGGAACAACGGGCAAACTTTCTCAAATCCCCGGCAACATTCCCAGAGGTCTTTAGCAATCTAGGCAGCTTGCTAGCCTTCTGGGAGAGCCTGGGGTGGTTAGAATGAAAAAAAAAAGAGGGATATACGTACAATGGCCCAATCGTGAGGCTAAGTGCGGAAACACCCCAGCCAAACTAACTAACTAACTAACTTTGGTTTGTTTTGTAAATCACATTGCAGTTTCGATGGTTTATATACTTGACTCATCATGACTATCATGACTTAGGGCCAGTTCTCTGATCAAAAGATATGTCAATGAATGATTTAAATTGTTACCAGTAGTTGAGAAATAATAATTATGATTGTTGAGTTGAAACATGTTCAAACAGTTTTTATAACCAATCCTATCAAAATTGCTATTCTGTAAATAAGCTACGATAACTTTAGATCAACACACTCACAATCTTAATTACTCAACCACTGGTAACTACTTTTACCATATTTTGACTTCTTTTTCTATCAAATGGCCAAAATAATATTTTTATATTATTAATAATTTATTATAAGTACATTGTAGTCCCACAGATGGCACTTAAAGAGTTGCGATTTAAAACAAATAGTCAAGCCATTATTGAGCTAGCATTTGGATATGTTACAATGTGCAGTATTATCAACACTCGAACAGAAAAACACTAACTAAATATCATACGAATAAAATGTTATGTTTGATAATGTGTGCTCTTGTGGGGGAAGGTGGCAGGCGGCGCCATCAAGCTGGAGCTGGTTGACAACAGCTGGACGGAGCTGCAGGGCGAGATCGCAGGCCCCGCCGACACGCCCTACGAGGGCGGCACCTTCCTGCTCGAGATTAAGGTGCCCGAGACCTACCCCTTCAACCCGCCCAAGGTATGCCAACGTCAATATTGCTCCCACTCTCATCTAATGCAATATCACGCATTTCTTCTGTACAAGTTCTGCATTTGTGTTAGTCTAGCTATAACTCGAGAACGGCTGAACTGATTTGGATGATTTTGGTCTTGCAATATGTGTAGAAGTCCAAGGTAATTTTAAACGGCTGAAACGGGGACGGGGCCGCCGGGGGCAGCGAAACGAAGTTCGCCAGGATTGCTAGTTTATTAATATTTAATAACAAACAAGAATAAATTTAAACTAAGACATGCAACATCAAAAACCGGCTAGGTGCGAGTCGGACTCGCGCACTGAGGGTTCCGTGCCAACTTTCACTAAATTAGGGATTCTTACTTCCACTTAGCCAAAATACCACAAAATTTTGGCTAAATGGAAGCCCATCTTCCAATTACCCATTTTACGACTTTGGAAGCGCCTATCCCTCAAACGTGACACTTAGAGAAAATGGTTTTAGAAATCTCTTTGTCATTTTAAAAGACCTATTCATAGACACCCCACACGCATAGGTTTAACCAAAATAAAACCGGTTAAGTGCGTGTCGGACCCGCGCACTGAGGGTTCCGTGCCACCCTTAACTGAATTCAGGGTCCACTTACTTTCACTTAACGAAAACATCACAATATAATGCGACAGCAAAAATAACTTTGTTTTTCATAGTGTTTGTATGAAAGACAAAGTTATTTTTGCGGTTGATAAAAATGTACAATATCTCAAAAACTACGGGTTCGATCTCCTTCAAACCAATTTTCGTTGCAAGTTTTTGTTGAGATCTACATCATATATTTTTTTCAAAATTTTCACTTTCTTAGTTCAAAAGTTAGATGGGGGGGGGGGGACGCCCATTTTACCACTTTCGAAGCGTCTATATCTCGAACCTTACACTTTTAGAAAAAATGGTTTTAGAAACCTCAACATCATTTTAAAAGACCTATCCATAGACACCCCACACGCATAGGTTTGAGTAAAAAAAAAATTAGGTTTTAGTTTCATGTATGGGAGCCCCCCCTTAAATATTATTTTTTCTTACTTTTTGTATCTGAATCGGAAAGCGGTGAACAAAATACACCTACCTACCAAGTTTCAGCTAAGTGATGCTTATAGTTTCAGAATAAAGTGGCTGTGACATACGGACGGACAGACAGACAGACAGACAGACTTGACGAAACTATAAGGGTTCCGTTTTTTGCCATTCGGCTACGGAACCCTAAAAATTTTTTTAGGTTTTAGTTTCATGTGTTTTCATTTTTATTTTTATTTTTTTAATGAGAATCGTAAAGTGGTTAACAGGATACATTTACCTACCAAGTTTCAACTGTGTAATGCTAATAGTTTGAGAATAAAGAGGCTGTGACATACGGACGGACAGACAGACAGACTTGTACGAAACTATAGCGGTATAAATACAAGAAAAAAAATAGATTAGTCGTGTGTTGTCCTGATCTTATCTTTTCCCGGTGCCCGTGCTTGATGCTAATAATCCCGATGCATGTCTGATAGATATTCTGACTGACCATCTCGTGCCCTGTGAGGCTGGTCGCGCTCGCGGGAGATACAATACAAGTTTTTCATCAAGTTGGCTTATTAACAATAAATAAGTAATATTACAGTTGGTTTTCTAAGATTTATGCAAAAACAGTAAGACCTAGGAGCTTACTGTTTAAGAAGCAAATCATCGTGGATAAATTACATTACGTTTTTAATCGATTTCAAGAAAATTGTCATTAATTCGACCTGCACCGACCTTTCCTGTATGTATGTAATACAGTTGAACTTAGATGTGCAATTAATTTAAAATATGGAAACACGTTGAGAAATGATTGTTTCTGTCCATCGGTCTTCTACAGGTTACATTTCGGAGAGTGTGCGAAGAAATTGCATGACCTAATTCCACCGGCCCCTTTTCATCTTCGTAAAGACGCGGGCGCCGCACAGTGGATCGACGCCATACTAGCAAAGGGACATAGGCACTTAAATATACAAGTGTCAGTTTTTGAAAAACAAATCATTCCATCGTATACGCCTACTTATAAGCTGTAAAAAAGATAAGTAGCATTTTCTTATTAGAAACTTATTTTGAGAGCTATGGCACCAAACGTGATTTATTTGTATGGGAAATGGCATAAAAAATAGTGTAGCTTCCGATTTTCTTCGTGTTTCGATTTGATTTTTTTATATGTTATTTAGGCATACATTTGCTACATTTTCTCGAAACAAACATGGTGCGCCACACGCACCCCTTAAGAGGTAGGGGTCCACTTACTTGACAGCAAAAATAACTTTGTTTTTCATAGTATTTGTATGAAAGACAAAGTTATGTTTGCGGTTGTTCAAATTGTGTTAATTGACAAAAATACCGGTTCTATAAGCGTTGACTGATGTTTTCCTTCTTGTGAACAAATTGATTAATAAGTTGTTATTTCGACTTCAATGGTGACACAGATAAAATGGTCAGACCATAGAGGTAAGTCATCGGTGCACTGATAAAAGACTCCCAGGTTCTTTTTTACTGTACCTATCTCTGGGAACGATTGTGTTAGTTAACAGTGTGTCATATCATCATCATCATCATCATGAAAACCTTCCTGGTCTTATGCAAAGACAAGACAGTGTAATAAATGTATTCTACAAACTAATCTTCCTATCAATAAATGAGGCTCCCATACATGGAACTAAAACAAAATATTTTTTTTTGCTTAAACCTAAGCGTGTCCTAGACATTAGTCTGTCGATCATCATCATCATCATTATCAGCCGAAGGACATCCACTGCGGTCGAGTCGGTCTGCATCCAGTTCGATCCTGCGATCTTTACAAGGTCGTCTGTCCATCTTGTCGGCGGACGTCCTACGCTGCGCCTTTAGTCGAAGGGTCTCCAATCTAGGACTTTTCTGCTCCAACGGCCATCAGTTCTACGCGCTATGTGCCCTGCCCATTGCCACTTGAGCTTACTGATTCGCAGGGCTATGTCTATGCTATGTATATGCTATGCTATGTATATCTCCTCGTTTCTGCATAGCCCTCTTCATCGCTCGTTGTGTGATTTTGAGCTTCTTTATGATGCCCATAGTTAGAGACCACGTTTCGGATACGTATGTCATCACTGGTAACACACACTGGTTGAAGACTTTCGTCTTCAGACACTGAGGTAATTGAGACGAGAAGACGCTCTTGCGCATTTTCCCGAACGCTGTCCAGCCGAGTTGGATTCGTCGATTGACCTATTTCTCAAAGTCTGTGGATAGGTCTTTTAAAATGACAGGTGAGAGGAGAGGTTCCTTAAACTTTTTTTCTAAAAGTCAAACATTTGTAAGATAGACGCTTCCAAAGTGTTATAAAATGCGCGTCCACCCTCTAACTTTTGAACTCAGCAAGTGAAAATTTTGAACAAAATACATAACGTATATCTTTACAAATACCTTAGATGAGAATTGGTTTAAACGAGATAGAACTGTTAGTTTATGACCAATAACACAATGTCAACAACCGCAAAATATATCTTTGTCCTTCATACAAATACTATGAAAACAAAGTTATTATTGCTGTCAAGCAAGCCCTAAGTTGGTACGGAACCTTCAGTGAGCGAGTCTGACTCGCACTTGGCCGGTTTTTTCTGTACTAAATCTATAGTTTTGTGGTTAACAACACAATTGTTTCCAAATATTGGGTGCACTAAGACCGTGGTAAAACGCTTTCTGGTAGTCTTTTATCAGTGCACCGATGATTTATTTCCTGACCATTTATCAGTAAGTCACCATTGAAATAAGATTTGGAGATAAAATATGTCGAAATTATAACTTATGAATCAATTGGTCGATAAGAAGGAAAACATCAGTCAACCCTTGTACCTCTTAACAGGTATTTTTGACACTTAACACAATTTGAACAACCGCAAATATAACTTT
>CAUZXH010000392.1:0-14258 GCA_963584085.1 Pyrausta aurata
AGGATAAGCCAGCGAACCGCTTTAGACCGCGTTGCGTTTTAAAATTTTTTGCGCCAATAAAGCCTGCCGCAGTAGCACAAATACCCCTAGCCAGCCACTTACTGATCTGCAACATACGTACTGAACATACAAACAAATAATCATGTTTTGTGCGCAGGATGAAGTTGATCCATATGGACGTAGCAAAGCATCCAGCCGGAATAGAGATAGGAAGAAATACTCACGGTCATCATCATCAGGTTCAGGTATGTAAAATTTTGCTAAGTATTGTTATTATGACTATATTTTACCGCAAAATAGACATCTCGCTCAAAGGCTGTAAGAGTTTAAATTTTCTTGCCATCTCATTCGCTCGCTGTAATGCGTGACAGGGATGGCCAGTATGAAGTTGCTACAGATATCTGAATGTTCTCTTCACAGAGTCGTCATCGTCGTCGAGCGAGTCAGAAAGCGACTCGCACTCGTCATCGTCGTCGGGCAGCTCGGGGGCGCGGCGCGCGCGACACGCGAGGCTACTCAACGCCGCCGCCAGCAGGCCTAGGTCAGTCCTGTTGTTGTAATAACGTATTATTGTAGGCTGCGAGATACTTTGCGTTTTAAGATTTTATACATTTGCGTTGCGTTAGAAATAATTAATAGAATCAGGCGTTACTTTGCGGAAATCCATTATAAAGTAGAATTTTATTAATTTATTTTGCTTTAAATTTCCGCTAAGAGACGCCGGCGCAGGCAATTAACAATACAAATCGTCACCGCGTTGAGTATTAATTCAGGCAAATGCAGGATGCACCACCCGCCCATTTGGCTAGGTTGCGATGGCCGTCGTCACGGGCGAATTTGCGTCGAGTTGACGTCCGTCGGATATCCTTACTTATTAAATTGCTTGTTGTTTATAATGTAAATCGCCGTAATGTCTCGTTTTATAAAAAGCACTCGAATGCACGCAAACTGCCATCAAATTATACAGCGTTGCTTTTGTTGTGGATCGATAATTTTAAAATGTGTTGGTGTATTCGCATGTTCGCTAAAACATTTTGACATCCATTTGATGAAAACAATATATTGTTGTCCACCAATATGAAAACTTTCAAGAAAATAACGTGTTCAAGATTTAGCAGTGTAATAAATTGTTTTTACAGATTAAATGCGAAATCAAGTGCCGGGTTAGCCGCCGCGGTGTCGACAGTCACAAGTAAAAAGGAAGCATCTGTTGAAAAAGGTAAGATAGCACTCTTTACCATGATTAAAAAATACAATAAAAAATAAACATTGAATATTACCTACAACATAACATAAATAATATTTGATTACAGAAATATCCGGCAAGAAACGTGGTGCTACTTCACCGATAAACGCAGCTCCGGCTAAGAAATCCGTTTCAAGGAGAGAGGAACTTCTAAAGCAACTCAAAGCCGTGGAGGACGCCATAGCCAGAAAGCGCTCCAAGATATAAAATCTCACCTTAGGAATAATGTGTGCTACACGAAACAAACGGGCGGCCATCGCTTAATAAAGCACATGGCTAGACTGTAAAGTCTACATATTCAATTAAAATTACGGCTGCTACTGCTCAGTCCCGAAGAGACTCGTCAGGCAGAATCGAAGTCGTACAAATAAGCATTTAAGTTGTAAATACACGGACATTTCAATTACGATCGGGTCCCGTAAATTAACAATAAGCATCAGCTTACACAAAATTGTACCTATCATGGTTATTTTTACATCATTATTATGTATACGATAGAATTGACTTATGCAAAATAATACATCAATTTACAGACGACAATATATTTTTGGTATTGTTTGTTCATCACAATGTATAAGAAATATAACCTAGTTCGGGTTTTATGGTGGATTGACAATTAGAAATGTAATAACTGTAACATTCATGAGCAAAATGGATAATAAACGCATTATTTTGTAGAATATGTGGTTTTATTCAGGAATCTTTTATGATATTTATATTTGCCAGTCTATATTTTCTTGACGTAGTGTTTCGAACTAGCACTTGGGTCTGTTTTGTGGATAGAAGCGCGGCTAACGCATTGTATGTAATGAAGCCGACGCCACATGCCTTTGATTCTGAAAAGCTGAAAGCACCTTGTGATAGGAACCCCATTATCTGCCGGGAACACGAGTTTCTGATAGTTTTCACATC
Source organism: Pyrausta aurata (assembly GCA_963584085.1). NCBI lineage: Eukaryota > Metazoa > Arthropoda > Insecta > Lepidoptera > Crambidae > Pyrausta > Pyrausta aurata. The sequence continues at coordinate 2,159 of CAUZXH010000392.1, forward strand.
GGACGGCACCCACAACTCTCTCATCATTTTTACATACTCGGACGGTTCCGATTTAGGCTTTTTTGATTTTCCTAGACCAACCTGAAAAAGAACAATAAAAAAATCAGCTTAGTTAAATTTTTCAAACTAGTGTTCATTAAATTGCTTTATTATGTTTTGACAGATATTAAAAACTGCAGACTTAATAGTTTATTGCAGCCTCTCAAAGTAATAAGAACATATAATATGAATTACATACTTTGCCACATTGAGTCTTCTTCAGTTTGTATGCTTTTCTTTTCTGTTTCTTGATATGAGCTTTGTGTTCCTTGCGTTTATTTTTGCGGACTATTTCATTTGGATCCTCATGGTGTGGTTCAAATAAACTAGAAACATTATGAATGTCACCATTTTCAGGCAAGCATATCAACGCATTTCTTTTCAAATTGCCCTTGTTGACCATTTTAAGATAAATTGGTATCAAACATGATGCTGAGTTTTCAATGTTTGGCAATTCTTTCATTAAAAGTAAACAATCCTTAAACAAAATGCAAATGTTAAATAGATATTTTCGGTATGTGTATATAAATTATTGCATATTGTTGAGTGTACCTGTATATCTGAAAGAAGGCGTCTATCCCGTATAACGTAAAAGTTATCTACGAAGCTGTTGCTCCAGTCGTTCAATAGAACTCTCCAAGGGCAAATGAATGGAGAAGCAACAGCAAGTTTTGTATAATTGACCCTTTTACTTGGTGGTAGCTTAAAGTACCTTTCCTTCATCTCTGCAGCTATACGTTCTTCTTCTTCCTTCCCAGCTCTTGAGTCAGGAGGTAGATAACACTCGCCCATCTCGTGTGCCAAGCTCTCAGTTTCGCGAAGACCACCAGAGCGTGCTCCAAACATAATGAATGTTTGCCAAAACTGCATACCATAACCAGGTGGCAGTATTATATCCCATCCACTACCATATCCTAGAAAGAAAACAATTATTGATGGATGGATGGTAAAATGGTTCATTGATTTACAGATACTTTTATTTTGTAATTTAATTGTAATTGTAATTCAATAGGCATACTAAAATATCTATGCTATACTTAGTAGTAGTAACAATAGTCAGAGATCATATTAAAGGTTGCTGTGTTGATAGTATTGTACCAAACTGAAGTACTAATATTATAGATATTTTTTTAGGACAACTATCAACTATTGATAATTTGGCAATGCCATGAGTTATGTGATGGATGATGAACAAAAACCAACTTCCTCCTGATTACTAACCTATCTTTTTAAATATTGAATCCTGTGATCCTGGCCGCTGCACCAAAACTACAGGTACACTTTGTAAAGCTGGATCATCTTCATTAATTTCCCCAGGAACTAAGTATGTTTTAGTTACATGTTCTATGAACTTTGCATTTGTAAGTCTTTCCTGCTTGATCACATCATGTAAGTTGGTGTCCCAAAGATGTGATGTTGATATGAACTGTGGAAGGTTTAGGAGGCATTCAAGATTTACATCTCTATTGTTTGTTACAGCCTTTGTGCGGTATTTAGGTCGGCTAAGACGAGGATCTTTCACCACCATACCAATAACAGATTTTGAAGGCAGTTGTGCGGGAGATGATACTGTCTGGATATTTTGCCAGTATTTTGCTTTGTCTTCCAAATGTAATTCTGAATTATTCAATTTGGATATCCATTTATTGCTTCTAACTTTTTCTAGTTCTTGAATGCATTTGAGAGTGTAGGTGACAACTGCATGGCTTTTGGGGCCAGTTAATCTAAACCTATTAAAAGAACCTGGGAATAATTTAATTTGTATATTATCTGAGTAATTGTTCATAAGTTTTCTTCTTTTCTCAGCAATCTCATGACCATCCTCTGTTTTGCTACATATCAAATCTGTCAATAAAGATTCAACTTGTTTTATCTGGGAAGGGTGTATGAATAACCATAAACACTTCTTGGAGCCTTCACCGTGCCATATGAATGTAATTTTTCCAACATACCCAAATGGATATGAGTTGCTTTGATACAAATGTAAAGAACCTTCTCTTTTTCCATCTACATAAGCTTTGGCACACACTCCTAATCCACATGAACTATTTGTTAGGTTGCAAAACATGCCTTTTACAATGTCAACAGCTCCTGTTATTCGGATTGGCACATAATATGAAATATCTTGCAATAGACAATGAGCTGAGCTAGCTCTATAACAAGCTCTGAAAGCTTTATCACAGGGAGCATATGCAATGCTGTGACCCCAGCGTTTTATCATATGAAATCTTTTTGCATGCCAAATGTGTGTTTCTAGCCAAACATTACTTCTTTGGCGTCTTGTATATTCTTCTAACAAATTACCCGGACGTCTTCTGTATTTTCGAGAGGGTCTTTTTTGTTTTGGGGGCAGTCCACTTTTCTTTAATTGCTCTAAATGGCCCGCCCTGTGTCTTTTTGGCAATCTCTTAGCATTGTGGCTCATGACTCGACGACGCATGTGAACAGGCAAGGATTGGAATATAAGCATGGTCTTACTCGGGCGAAGGAGGCTTTCAGTCATAGCTGCAATTTCTATGCTTCTAGAAGCAGCAAATTTTAAACTATTTGCCGAAAATGGAAGGTGTTCATCGCCACCCAAAGTGGCGTCGAATTCTGACGACCCCATTGTTTAGGTGCTATAAGTTGTGTATAAATGTAAAGCAGAATATTTATTTAATTCACTGTTTCATCAAATAACATTTAAAATACTTTGTTTTTAAATAATAACATAAAATGCATGCTGCACTTTTTTCTAACCTCAACAAATGGATTATCTGTCACTGTCAGATAGATAGATGTCAGTGTCACAACAACTGTCAACGTCAATATGTTTCTTTTTCAATTTAGGCAAAGGAATGATGTATACAATCAAATATTGTTTTTGCTCAAACTATTTGATGATGTCTCTTTACAAAGCAGTTAACTTTAGATAGTGCATGTCCCGAGGTACCCACCTCGTTTCTAAGTTGAGGAACCTCACTCACATTCAGATAACCCTCCACCTTGCCCCTTAAGTAACTTAATGCATGTCGTCCATCTTGCTTGTTTGATATTTACTTTCCATTCCTGGGCCCCTATTTTTGAATCACTCGCTTGGATATGGCGAGTGATTTTCGTTCGAAAACGATTTTTTTTCTATGACTTTTGACACTACGTCGAACGAAAATCACTCGCCATCTTAAAGCGAATGATTAAAAAATAGGGCCCCTGATCTTATCTACTTATATCTACCTAGCTAGGGTAATACTATTGAACTCTTATAGCTCACTGGGTAATACGGACTTCTTTGAAACATTCTATGCCTACTAATGAATGAAGGTAATTCAGAATCGATAAGAGTGAAAAGTAAATAAAACTTGATGTATAAACTCATAATGAAAACTTATATTTGGCTTCATGAGGTATAAAATATAACCTTCGTGGTTGAGTTCGTGTGTTTAGGTTTCATTTATTAATGATTGAGTATTCCTTTGTGTCGGTTCTATTATTTAGAAAATAAGATAGACTGTTTTTGACATCTGTGTAATGCCCAATTCCTATGGGGTGATGACCACCACCGGTCATCTGGTGACTTCACTAAACTCCATTCATCTTTGCTAGACCAACATTGTAAACAATCTTTTTGTAACTTTTAAAATAATGTCAGCATAAAAAATACTGTTTAATTGAATAAGATCTCAATTGAATTAGTTGAATGATGAATTAGCTATGTATGTTGTAAGTTTTGTGTTTATCTTATTTAAAAGGAATATTTTCGCTAAATGGGAATGTCAAGATTGTTTACAATATTCGACTAGTGAAGAAAAACGGACATAATGTGTGTAATATTTACTAGAGCTGTACCTACCTTTGTGGTGGAGAAAATAAATTAAGTAACAGATTAATGAATTACTTAAATATCATGGGTAGGTACAGATACTTAGGTACACTTACCTAATAACACTGAAAGCTCACTGTTACTACCTAGTAACACTGAGCTATTTAATTTTCAGATGGATTGCCTAATCCATCGAGGTAAACCTTGCCAGTGCCTAAGACTAAAGGAAATGCCATATGTTAACCAAATAAAAAGGAAAAACAGCGAATAAAACTGTTGCGCGCCTGCCTTTCTCTAGTTCTGAAGATCGATCATCCATCACTATCGCTCGCTTATCATAAGTTCACCAATTTTTTTGCTTATTAAAACCTTAGAACAGTGGCGTAACTATTCCATCTGGGGAAGAAGTTATCATTATTATCAGCCACATTGTATAAGATTGCAGTGTCGCAGCTAAAACTTGAGTTTGAGGATAAGCAAAAATTCAAGTTAAGTCTCTAGTGCCCTCAGTGGTGCCAGTGGCTAACAAGCACGCCTGCTTAATTATGAAACTGAAAATCGTAGGTATTCCACCTTTCTCATCGCTGAAGCTATTTAATGCTACTACATTTTACTCCTCTCCCGTAGAACTTGGCGTGATGTTATAGTTTACAGCCTTCTTTGATAAATCATTTATTTTATATTTATTTAATCCGATCAGTATACCTACTTAGTTTCTGAGATGCAGGTTCAAAAAGGTTGTGGGTAAACGGATATTCAGGAATCCCTCAACAAAATTTTTCAAATGTGGAGCTAAGATTAACAGCGGGAAAGCCTACCTATCTGAATTGTTTGTTATTGATAGATAAGTATCTGTTATTGTAATTTATTGCAACCTTGGAAGATTGTAACCCATTACCTCTCTCCTCATTATTAGCCAAAGGACGTCCACTGCTGAACATAGGAGTCCCCCACGGCTTTCCACAACGACCGGTTGTGAGCGGACTGCATCCAGTGCGATCCTGAGATCTTTACAAGGTCGTCTGTCCATCTTGTCGATGGACGTCCTACGCTGCGCTTTTGGTCGAAGGGTCTCCGCAATCTAGAACTTTTCTGCCCCATCGGCCATCAGTTCTACGCAACCCACCTAAACAAATAAATAATTACGTCAGAAACTACAATTAAACTTTAATTTTATAAAAAGGATGATAAATCTTATGAAAAACATATTTTACTTTTATAAAGGCATTAGGGCGACGCGGTAACTTCTCTAGGTATCTTGTTTAAAATCTAGTATTTTAACATGGAGGTTGATCTTAATTTTAACAATCCTTTGATACTTCTATTTATGTCTAGATAATGTATTGCAATAGGCGCAAATATAGACAAGGAGAAGTAATCATGGATACAAGAAAATTATGCCTCATGAGATTTACAAAAATACTTGAATGTTACCAACTTCACATCTGACTAGAACTAAGTTTAGCCGTCCAGAGTATATTTTGATTTTTGACATAATGTGTATTGAAAGAATGTCAATCTTCGTATTTTTTTTATACATTTTGTGTACAAAATTGAAACTTCAAAGTAGCATTCTCGGGGCGGTTATATTATAAGTTTGTGATTTCACTTTATGTCACCATACTTATACCACGATTTTAATAAGTTTTTAAATTGTGCTTTACGTAGTTTTGAATTGGAGGTTTGGATTAGTAATGCTAACTAACTACTTCAGATCAGAAGCTTAAAATAGTAATATATCAGTTCCAATTTTCAAAAAAAATTGTTCCTAGCAAATAACTATTTTTAGAAATACATTATTGTATGTTCATCTAATCCTTCAAATTACAAGTAATATTTTCCAACTTAACTTACCTCAACGGATTAATTATACGAAAATCTATTAAGTTAAATTATGTTATACTTCAGTACAATTACACATATATAAGTAATAGACCTAGTTGCCTTTGTCTTTTAATAAAACGTTAATGATATCTTAGATAAGACTGAAATTTCACTAACAATATTTTAGCACTACTATCAGTTTTCAGCGCTGTTTTCCTCCAATCATTACATCGGCAAGGTGTTTTAAATATTACATTAATTATAATAAAATCCTAGCCATTCAAGTACCTAGCGATATTATCGAAATATTGCATTGTTTCATAATTTTTCCTTCCGTGTATTTTGCAAGAGGAAAACGAAGTTGGCATGGAAAGTTTCAGCAAGTGGTTATTAAAGTTTTCGAATAGAATTTTTATTAATTTATAATTTTTTACATACATACTAAACCCCTTATTCACAATTACTCAAACGGTCTTTTAAACCTATTTTTTGGTATTACACTGTTTTGTCTCATTCTTTCTTGGCGCTGTCATCATTTGACAGAAAGTGACAAAACAGTGTAATAGCTAAAATAGGTTTAAAAGACAGTTTGAGTTATTAAGAATGAGGCTGCGTTTCCACCAGAGATACGCGACGGAAATGTGTCGTACGGGGATGTCTAGCTGTGCTGTAAAAATGTGTGGGTGTTTCCACCAAAGCTGTGCGATGAAAATGTGCCTACGAGGATGTGTAGCGGAGCTGTGAAAATGCGCATCTATGTGTAATTCGAGGATGCGTTGCGAAGCTATGAAATGTGTCGACGGGGGTACGGTGTATGCTCAAATCTTCTCAACACACATTCCTCGCAATACATCCCTCGCACACATCCCTCGTACATATCCTTCGCACACATCCCTCGTACACATCCCTCGCTTATTTTGTATGCGCAAAAATTATGCTCCGCTGAGCCGTTTCCACCAGAGCTGTGCTGACCGAGGCGGGGTAAATGAAGCGATTCTATTGGTTCTTTACAAACACATCTCTCGCTACGCATCCTCGCACATCTCTGGTGGAAACGCAGCCTGAGGGGGTACGATATTACCATATTATAGTTGATTTTTGTTTTTTTTATAGTGTTTTGTCACTATACCTCTTCCTCGTCTGTCACAGAGTCACAGTTGCTTATTACAAGTGAAATTATATTCTTACCATCTTTATTAGATAGTTAGTTTAGTGGTGTAGTATGTCTATAGGAACGGTTATAACATCAGTCTAGCGTCAGTCTGGTCCATCAATCTAGTCGAAATTATCGGAGATTGATCGTGTAAACCTACGCGGACTGACAGACTGATGAAAATTAAACCGTAAAAATTGACCACCATTCTGGTGTCAGTCCAGACTTATTTATGCCACACTAAACGTGTAAGCTATGGCTTAGTGATGAGTATCCACGGCTTATCTTAATATATGTAATGGTATATTATTCACCCAGGGCGTAAAGTGGTGTCAAACTGCGCGAGCGCCACCTTGAATCACGAGCGAAGCGAGAGGATTGTAGATAATGGTTTTACTCCCAAGCGTCAGAGGTAAAAGAAAATCCTGCATCTAGCGAGGGATTTAAGTTCGCCCAAGACAAAGACACCTTTATGCCGGAGGTAAATAATCTTTTTTTTCACGCTTCCTGCGAGGCAGTAAAATTATGTTAACTGGTAAGTTATATGTTTTAGTCTTTCTGGCGCGTGGTGTAACTCCTCTTCACTGGATGATGGTGCAGGCGCACGGGCCACGGTGCTACATTAGCGACTAGCCCGGTCTCGCCTTCTTTCTAGCTCGTATTCCAAATTCAAATCTCATTACAATGTTTTGGCCCGTGAGCCGAGATTGTCACTTTCATTAAGTCAAAATTACGTGGCATGTAGTTGAACTTTGCCGAGCAAGTAGCGTGAAAATAAACGTAAATAAATAAATAAACTGTGTATTCTTAAAGCACTGAAATATACTAAAAGGATAGTTGTAAATTACACTATCATCTAACTGTTTACGTAATTTTTAACAACAGTCCATTTTATGACGCTCATTAACGTACTATTGAACTTGATATTGATTTGAAAAACCTCTAGGGATTATTTATTATGAATAATCAATCTGTTTAAGTTCTTCGTAAATATGGTTTTTTCAACAGGTCTTCAAATTATGGGCAATAGTTCAATTTCTGAATCAGTGGATTGAGTAATGATAAGTTACATTCAATTGCATAACTAACTGCATTCACAGTAAATCTCTCATCAAATGAGTCGCCATTATTTTCATATGTCTATCTTGCTTGCACTTACCGATTAATTGGCGTTGCATATTCCTATCTCACGCACCACGCACGACTCAGTTGTTAACACTCCGACTATAGCTAAGATAGTGAATTGATACGTATGGTTTGTGTTAGGTTATAAGTACTTTGAGTTGGTAGGTTACACACCATTTATTGTTTGACACAAAATGTGGTTTCTTTAAATTGCGTCAAACGCTTTGATTGTAAAATTAACACGTCATCTTTTGTTGTCATTAATGAATTAATTGACTCATAAACGAGGGAAAACATTAACATTCTTCAATAATAATTTGTCATTGTCCTACAAATTTTGCCTGATAATGAATGTAAGTACGAGTATGTGCACATTCATCATAATATGTTAGTCTACAGAATTTGTCCACCTCTTAGGTACTCACATTTTTTACTCGCACAATGGAATCATCTGAAAGCCTGGTATACCATAAGGGAATATTTAAGAATATAAGTTCAAACATAATTGAAAATTCATAACTTAGAACGTTTTTTTAAGTAGGTACAATAAATTTCTTGACCAATCACCATCCTCCTTATTACAAAAAAGATAGAACCAGGTTTAAATCAAGACTAAGGTTATTATTAGAATTAAAAATGAAAACTTCCAATATTGAATGCTATCATTATGACATTAATTTTAAATTAATACCATAGTATACTTTTTGGAATACCCAAGGGGGCAGTAGTTTACTGCCAATTTAGTTTATGCAAAATGTGTTCTTTATATATTTTTAGTATTCATTGCATAGTGCTTACCTTTCGATTGTGAATCAGGCCCTTAGAGTACAGGGACCCTATTTTTGAATCACTCGTTTTAATGTGGCGTCTGATTTTCATTGATTTATGTTTGATTTTTGAATGAAAATCAGAAAACATCTACACAAGAGTGATTTAAAAAAGATTAACTTGATTTCGTTAGTATTCATATAGGTACCTACTGCGATTTAAGTTTCAATGTAAACCACAAAAGTATATAGATCTACATTTTGCAAAAAAATAAAATTAAAATGTTGTTATAAAAAACACATTAGGGTGTCGTATAACATGCCATACTTAGAACTAAGATTGAATACATAGCCCAAGACATTTCATTTACCTTTTTAGCAACACGCACTTGGTGTAAGTAGGTACTACAGAAAAATACTTAACAAAATAGCTGTTTATTACATATTTTATGTAGTTTCAGTGCATAAGGTATTCGTGATTTTTAGCTTTTTCATCTCTTTTACAACTCGTCGTATACATGGCAAAACATTTTAGTTTAGTATAATGATCGCTAAGTAAGAAAGAAATAAGGAGAACCCTAAATAATCTTTATTACATTAAAGATATAAGTAGTTAAAGTGGTTTCGCACTATGTCCGATTCTATCCGACCCGTATCAGAAAATTAGAAATGAGAAATCCATCCGATTTCTCATAATAACACATTTCTCATTTCTGATTTCTGATACCGAAGCCGATCTTTTGCGTAAACCACCATCGAAATACTCTTCTACGATTACCTACTCCGAACCGTATTTTCATTTATCACGGCATCGGACTTGATGCATCAATATCATCATTATCAGCCAAGGGACGTCCACTGCTGAACATAACATATTATTCATTAGTCTCCGTTAATCGGAATTGTTAAATTTTCACCCAAGAAATTTGATAACCTTTTATTCGTTGGATTTGCCTCAGAGTAACTTTATAATATCAGCAAAAATTTCGATAGGAGCAATTGGAGATTGATAAGGTTGAATGGAGTCAGTAAATAATCCTATTTCTACGGAAATACTTGAGTAAGTACAATCTTAGGCACTAATTCAGAGTAACTTTGAGTTGAGAGATGTTGCGTCTATTCAGTGAAATAAAAGACTTACAGATAAAAACAACTGTCATTGAAATAATAGATCTTCCGTGCTTCCGTGATGATTCTTCAATTTTCGCTGTTCAAAACTGATGACTTCGGAACAAAATCAGCTTTCACAATGATCTCAGAATAATAAACAATCTGTCAAATCATTATGAAAACCAGTTTCGTAATTCCTTTATCTTCTGACGTGGATATTCTTCTTGATTCGTAGTTTTGTCTTCTCCGAGTCTTCTGTGTTCGACGTCTTCTTTCTTCGATTGCTAAACATTTATGACTTACCAATAGGACGTTAATCAAAATAACAATGTGGAACAGATGAGGCATGCTGTGTTTTGGGAAGTAACAATGAGACTGGTCGTGTTTATCAGCGTTAATTGCGCTGGAATCGCAAGAATCTAGCCTCTAACACAACGAGCCACAAAGGAGGAGTATGAATGGATTTGTCATCGCTCGATTGGATGAGGTATGCGCCGGGAATGGGATGTGACGCGCGCGCCGGGACGCTCCTATTAGCCGCATCGCCGCGTACCACATGACATCATGCTGACTCAGCCTGTTAGCGAGCTAGCAACGCTTCTTTCTTTCTGCTAATTGCTCCACGCCATCTGTAACACATAAAGTATCGATATGTAATGTCATAATGTCAATATATACGGCCGGCGACGCCGATCGGCACCTAGTAGGAGTCGGAAACGGCCGCATTGCACGTTTATAAATTCATTAGAGCTCATTCGGACACAATTATTGCGGTTACTTAATACGATTGACTAAAATAGTAATAAACGAAGGCGGAGGGCGTACGCAGCGTGCCGGAGCAATGCGGGTTCACCCACACCGGAGTTGGAACTAATTAGGTAAGACGGAGAGTGCGCGGCGACCACAAATGGTGCGGATAAGCGCCTCCGAGCCCGGCCTTGTTGGGCACTGCGCGGGAGTCGCGGCGCCGCTACAATTATTTCGCCAATTTATCGGCAACAATAACCGAGGGTCCGTGACGTAATGACAATAGACGTTCGGCTTTACCTTTGAAGCGACATCTATTCTGTAGTTTATTGAGAAATATGGATGGATTCATTCGACGATGAAGTGCGTCGGTGACCTTTTGAGGTCGGGTTATGGATCGTTTAGTGGTGGGTGGTGGTGACAGATCGGCGGTGGTGGAGGTGTCGTGCGAGGGCGCAGGTGCGGGCGCGCTGACGTCACGTCCGGCGGCGCGGGCGCTCAATGAGCTCGCACTATGTGGGCCACACGTGTCGGCGCCCCCCGCACCCCCGGGCCTCCGCACCCCCCACGCCCGCACCCACAAACGCTCTAATTGCTGACGACTATGGGAAATAGCGCAAATGTGTTACTTTTTATCGCGAAACATGTTTACACTTGTGATAATGATGAACGGGGCCGTCTCCGCTTTTTTATCGGAGTTGCTCAAGACTATTTAGAAACTGTATTTGTACGTCGTCGTCACGCACAAGACAATAAAGTAAATAGACAATGGCAACATAATTGTTTCCGAAACCTACATCGAAAGTGTTACGGTCGGGGTGCCCTAATAAGATCGAGACACGCGGAGCGGAAGCGTTATACATGAACGTTTTTGACAGATTTAGATCGTGTGAATAATAAACATTAGGTCGGCGGCTCGGCGTCGCGTCGGGCCCGATGGGCGTGCGTGTCGTCACTCGCATGGGACGTCCCGAATTTCGGGATGCCGCGTGTGGGCCGGCGGGCGCTGCCGATGGAGTGGTGTCGGAACAATGGGAATAAAAACGGAATTTAGCGCGTGAGGTGACGAAATTCGTTCCCGGTGTCGGCGACAAGTATGTAGGGCGGGTGACGCGCTCACTATTGATAGTGCGCGCCGAGCGCCCGCGGCATTATTCTGTTAACAAACCGCTGCTCTAGAATGCAACTGCACTGCTCATACGAATTTATAATATCATTGTTCATTTACGCATGAGCCGTGTAATGTGGTCTCGAGCTCGCTGTTATTACATATTCAAAACTTTCGCAATAAGCCAATAATGTTTGACATTATAAATTTTAAGCACTCATCGCCGGTCTATTAGCCATGTAAATTTAACATACTCGAACATGCCGGCCAAGACATCTTAAGGTATCAAACCTTTTCGCTAAACAAGATAGGGCGGGAAAGAATCTCGTAGTATGGTTCTACGATTCGTAGTAATTTCGTAGCACGTGCCCTTAACCTTGCTTTAATTTGTTTTTCTATAAATGACAACAATTTAATGATGTTTCGTG